>MQRK01248925.1:10835-30908 GCA_001938485.1 Girardia tigrina
ATATATATATATATATATATATATATATATATATATATATATGAAATAGGTCTGCTGTGGTTCTCGACTTATAATACTATCGCTAATGTCACTAGGAAAACAATTCGTTTTATTTGATTTACAAAGGATCGTCTTTTCCCACTCAAATCCAGGGACAAAAAGTATAATATTGAAGATATAATGAAAAAATTAGCATTTAGTCATTTAATTCTTTTATGATATATTTTATATTTGAATCCTATGTATAAATTTACTAAATCTAAATATTTTAGTAGAAAAAGTAAAGAAGAAATGTATACAATTGATAGTAATTCTTTTATTTTAATGGGTGAATTTGAAGGATTAATTAAATTTAGAAGATTTAATGATGAAAAATTTAAAAATTATCAGGAAAAGGTATTTATTTATTTATGTATTTAATAAAAAATATATAAAACAAGATGATTTATTGCAAAATATTTTTTATTCGTTTTCAGATTATGTTAAAGAATTTAAAAAAAGAGGATATAAATATCGTGGAAAAAGTACCAGATAAAAGAATTGGAAAATTAAATGGGGTTAATTTTGAAATGATGTTTATAATTTACCATTTGAAAAATAAAATTAAGGGATTAGAAAAACGAATACGTACAATTGAAACTCTTTTTTATAAAAAAGAAGGAAATGAAAAAATATTTCAAAAATTATCGATTAAATTTGAAACAAATTCAATATTAAATGTAAATGAAAGAGATATTGATAAATACACATTTACTGAAATAATTGAATTACATATACATAAATATATTGTAAATTTGTATAATGAACATTGTAAAATAATGAAATACTTTCATGTAACGAATAATCACAAATTTGGAAATTATAATTATAAAAATAAAAAAAACATGTTATAACAGCAAATAAGGCATATTATATATTTCCTAGATTTATTTTTATTATTATTCGGATTTTAAATGAAAATATTCTATAGATACATTTGGGGTAAAAAAGGAAATAATTAAAAAATGAAGTAATTAAAAAATGAAATAATTAATTAAATAGGAAGCAGGTTTAAGAATTAAGCCAGAAAAGTGCCAATTTTTAACAGAAAGAACAAAATTTTTAGGATATATTGTCAGTAAGAATGGTATAGAAACTGATCAAACAAAGATTGAAGCCATTAAAAAATTTCAGAACCCATCATGTATCAAACATTTGAGAAGTTTCTTGGGTCTAACAAATTACTACAGAAAATTTTTAAAAGATTACGCAAAATAATCAAAAGTATTGGAGGGTTTATGCGGTAAGAATAAAGACAAGAAAATAATATGGACTGAAGAATGCGAGGAAGCTTTTCGAAAATTGAAAGAAAAATTATTGACACCCCGATACTGGCGTATCCTGATTTTGAGAAGGAGTTTATACTGGATATGGATGCAAGCTTCGATACAATCGGGGCAGTATTTTCACAGAAGGACACGTATGATAGAGAGAGAGTGATCGCGTATGGATCACATAAAATGAACAAACACGAGCTTTGATATTGTGTTACAAGAAGAGTTCATGGCAATTTATTATTTTACGCAAAATTTTAAACATTTCTTATGTGGTAAAAGATTTTTACTAAGAACTGATCATAAAGCTATTACCTTCATGCTGAATACGAAAAACCCAATCATACCGCAATTTCAAACGTGGATAAATTTTCTTAGCAGTCTGGATATGAGAATGGAATATCGGAAAGGGGAAAAAACTTAAATGCAGATGCAATGTTGAGAAATTCTTGTGAATTATGTAGTCAGTGTCAAACAATGCACGAAGAAGCTAAGAAAGGAAAAATTAAAACACGAATCTTGGCTTTAGACGAAGAATCTAAAGAGTTTAAATGGCAGAAAGATAATGACTAAATAAATCAGATCAGAGAAGATATTAGAATTGGAAGAACAAAGAAATGGATACTGAAAGACAATATTGTGACAACAATAAATAACAAATATTGGATTCCGAGAACCACCAGGACAGAATTTGTGGAAGACGCTCACAAGATTCTGTGCCATGCTGGTAGTAAAAAGGTTTATAACTATTTGAAAGATGATTTTGATATGGTTAATATGAGAGAGATAATTAAGGAAATTGTAAAATGTTGCATAAACTGTCAAAAAAGAAAGACTTTAACCACAAAAACTAAAGAAAGTTTTATTAAACAATTTGCTGATGAACCATTTCAAAAGCTGTATATGGATTTTTGCGGACCATTTAAAAGGAATTTAAATAGATATCAATATATATTAGCTATAATCGATCAATTTAGCAGGTATATAAGTCTAAATGCTGTAATTCATCAAGATGAGAAAACTGCTCGGAAGGTACTATTGGACAGATGGATTTGGAAATTCAGACCACCAAAAGAGATCCATGTGGATAGAGGTAAAGCATTCGAATCGAAACTCTTCAAAGACACACTGAAGAGATTTAAAGCAGAAATAATTTATTTCAGTCCTTATCATCACAATACAAATGGCATCATTGAAAGACAATTTAGAACGATTAGAGATGCTATGAGCATAAGAATAAAAGACCAAGCCCACAAAGATTGGACGGAAACTTTGCCAGAAGTAGAATTTATGATGAACAGCACAATTCAAGCTACCACAGGAATCTCACTAGCAGAAATGATATTTGGTAGGAAGCTTAGACATTGGTGGAAAAATACTAAGAAACAGAGTTGTAATAAGAAAGAAAAGAGCGAAAATACGATAGAGACAAAACGAACAGGGAATAAAGTGTTGATAAAAAAAAGAAAATGTTACAAAGGAAGAAGCTCGATATATGGGTCCAGCCACAGTAAAAAGCAGAAGACATGAAAGAAGTTATGAATTGGAGCTAGAAGATGGTAGAATTTTGATCAGAAATGTGGAATGGCTAAAGTCATTTAAATCGAGGGGGATGTGAGGAATATTTGATATGTGGATGTTTTTGTGTAGTGTTTGCATGTTTAAATGTTGAATTTTGATTTGGAATTGTGCCTCTCCTAACCAGATGGATTATCAATATTTAATTTCTTATAATTTGAAACTAATTTATTTAAATTTAGATTTAATATTCAAATTTTTAATTTTTATTATTGCAAATTTTAAATAAGTTTATTGATTTTATTTTTGTAAATTTTCAAATAATTAAAATCAAATTAATGTTTAAAAATGACTATAAAAATATTTTATTTCAGCCAATAAAATTTAAATTAAATATTTTTAAATAAAATAATCTTCTCAAGTTAGTTCAGATTATAATGGGAGATATTGAAAATTGATTGATGAATCTAAGTGAAAGCAATATTATTGATCATCATAAAGATGATAATAAATGTGAATGTAATAAATGTTCTGTCAAATGTGTGAGTTCTCTTGTGGTCGTCATATTAAGAACATTTAAACAAGTCTCGTTTGAATGTTTATTACAATCACATTTAGAGTCATTATGACTCTCGGAAAGTCTTTCATCGTTTGTCATCCTTCTAAGTGGTTTTCTTATTTCTATTTTTAATCATGATTATTCGAACAATTGTTCTAAATTATTTTTTTAAATATTTAGCCTTTAAAAATATTAATTAAAAAATAATAATAATAAAATAATGAATTTATAGCAGAGGAGAAAAGGATATTTTCACATATTAATTCTTTTAATCATAGTGTGAGGAATATTTTAAATTGTTTGAATGTGTAAATGTATGGATGCTGTATGTTGATTTAAGTATGTTGAATTTAGAATGGTGATTCTCCCACCAGATGGAAATTGGTATTTTTTATTTAAATTTAAAGTGATTGACTATTCGAACATAATTAAATTAATTATTTGATAAGTTCATATTTTTAACTTCACAATTAAAATAAGTTTAATAATTTTTACAATTACTCAATAAATCCCAAAATAATAAAAATGTTATCAAATTATTAAAAATGCATTTAATTTAAATTTTACTAAAAATTATGTTTTTCGCCCTTGCAGTATTCCATCCTCATGTCTAGTCCACTAAGGAAGTTTATCCAAGTTTGGAATTGTGAAGTTATTGGGTTCTTCATTGTCATCATGAATGTGATGACCTTATGGTCCGTTCTAAGTAGAAACTTCTTTCCGCATAAGAAATGTTTGAAGTGTTTGGTAAAGTAATAGATTGCCAATAATTCTTTTCTTGTAATACAGTATCCCAGTTCGTGTTTGTTCATCTTATGGGATCCATATGCAATTACTCTTTCCCTTCCGTATGTATCCTTCTGTGCCAATACTGCCCCGATTGTATCAAAACTGGCGTCTGTATCCAGTATAAACTCCTTTTTTTGTTAAATTAAATCATAAATTTAAAAAATTTCATTGATTGTAACAATTATGTAAGCAGTTGCAACAAGCATTTAATAAATCAAAAACTCATTTATTTAAATACAGCAACCAATCATCCTGCGAGGGTGTTTGTGTGTATTTGAGTTTCAAATACCAAAATTTCAGACTTCGATGGAAAATTTTCTATTTGCGCGGATTTGAAAAAAATTCAAAACATTGAATAGTTTATAATAACCCTTAAACAATTACCCATTCAATTTTCATACCTTGTAAAACAAAACCACCAATGGCGTTCCATAAATGTTCTTTGATATGAATCTCATCAACGATTGCAAAATTTAAATTTAAATTGTAGGCAGACAAAGGATTGTATTTAGAGAAAAGATAGCAAAAATAAGAAATAATAAATATTGTTGCAACGGATAGTAACCATACAGACCAATTAAATGGCCTAAATAAATAATATACATTTAAGGTAGATTAGTTAGTACTCCGTCAAATGATATTCTATTTATTAAATTTATATTAATTTAATTTAATTTATGCGATAGATGTACATTATTGAAACCCTCAAAAATCGATAATCACATTTACAATTTTCAACAATTTAATCTACTCAGAGTCGATATTTCGGGTCTACAATTGGAATTATTTGTTCGAGCGAGCTGATTAGGATAACAAAATAACCGACCCACCAAGAGCATCATTTCAATATGTGTTTCCTTACGGTGTAACTGTGGAATCTGAAACTCAAACTTTTGGTGCTTATCTTAATAGCCTGGTGTTTGGAGCACTGTTTCCGTATTTTAAACTACCAAAACTTTGTTTTCAACACGGAAAAATTATGGAAAAGAGTAGAATATCCCGAGTCCAGAAAATCAATATTTTTTGAAAATTCCTCATGACAAAGATTTAACCACATTAACTTTAATTAATAAGGATTCCAAAATGTATTTATTACGAAAAAAATATCAAAAAACCATAAAGTTATGACAATTATAAACAAAATAAAAATTCCAATTAAATTATTTTCTATTTAATTTATAAATTGTTTATAAATTTTATTTATATTTATAAAAATTTATAAATTCCAGTCGATTGTTTTGCGAAAACTGATTTATGAAGCATCCAGAGACCAAATTTTTAAGTGATTCATGTCATTGGGATTACAAATTTTGTCAAAATTTCAACTCAATCGGACCCACGGAAATTGGTGAAAAATTTTTTCACAAATTTCTGAAAGACATAGAAAGTTAGCTAATATTAGCGTGGTAAAAATTTGATGTTAACAGTTTAAAAATTGGTCATTTTTCAATATTGTAAGCATAATGATTTAGTTAATTTTTTTCGAAGACAGAATTTAAATTAAAAAAAGGTTAAATTTTGAAACTTAAAAAAATTTTTTAAACTTTTTTATATTTTGAATTAAACTTCGAAATCAAGTTTCGAAATATAATTTTGAGCTTTAATAATTTTTAATATTTTTTTGATTTGAAATTAAAAGGTTTCTAATATTTATGAAAAAAATGTACTTTTAATTTTAGAAGTAAATATTATTAGGTTGTTGCAAAAGCAATGCAGGTTTTTTAACCTAAACTTTATCTGGAGTCACTGAAAATACAAAAATTAATAAATAATTCTACCACATGTAAATATATTGATTAAAACAAATGACATTTATGCCACACGCTCACCTGCCTTTAAGGCACATGGCGTACTCAGATTGCACATTGTGGATATCCGTTGCACTCTTTGATCACCACGCCCGAACAATTGAAGTCCCAAAATGAGCCGGTCTGCGGATTGCTCTATGTGGGCCGACCATCTGCTTGCACCTCGGGTACGTCTTCGGTCGCTGGAGATTCTTCCTTATCGATACAAATATTTCTGCTTCGGATTTGTCCCGTCTCAACGTTCTTCTCTTTTCCTGCAGTTCATGACAATTGCAGACAGTTTTTGCGAGTCGTCGCAGATCTGCCGCAAATTTTTCAATCGCTTCGCCTGGTCGAAGACATTTCAATCGGAATAACTCATATGCTTCTCTCAGGTAGTGACCGTATGCGCTTGACAGCGCATCTTTGGTTGCTCGATAATTCTTTTGTTTCTCGATCGGCAGTCCCGAAAAAATCTCGAAAGCTCGCCCCTCGAGCAGCATCGAAAGAGCAACCGATCTATCGATTTCGCAAATGGCCGCCGTCGCCTCGTATTTGCGACACCATTCCCCAAAGTTTCCTGTGCCGTCGAATGACCGGACGGCATCTGTCAACTTTATTTGATTCATTCGTTCCGCGATAGCTTCTGGAGTCACTCCAAATACAAAATTTATTAAATAGTTCTACCACATGTAAATCTATCGATTAAAAAAATGACATTTATGCCACACTATAAGCAAATGTAACTCAGCACAGAATAAACTTTATTAATCGAAATAAAAACCATCAGAATCAATACATTTTTGCCAAAGAGAAAAAAGTTTATTGAAAAGTCTATTTTAGAATAAATAAGATTATATTAAAAATATAATTAAATATGTTTTTAATTATCAGTTTTTTTAATTAAACGAGATTTTAAAGTAAAAAGATTAATTAGAAAATATTGACGAATGGATTTTAAAAGGAAGATGAAAATTTGTTTAAATTTGTTTGTAATACAATTTATTTAATTGTTCTATTCATGAATAATAATTGTGAGGAATATTTTAAATTGTTTGAATGTATTGATGATGTATGTTGATTTGAGTATGTTGAAATTGGAATGGTAATTCTCTCAACCAAATGGAAATTGATATTTTTGTAAATGTACAATGATTTTTCAAACATTATTAAAAAAATAATTTGATAAGTTTATATTTTTTAAATTAACAATTAAAATTAAGTTTATTTTTTTTAAGAAAACAAAAAGAAAAGCATTTAATAAGATTTAAATTAAATTTATTATTTGATTCGCATTGGGGGGCTTGATGTAGCTAATCTCACAGGTGCAAATTGAGAATGTGTAGAGTTGTTTATACAACTCTTCAAATTAACGTCTCATTGCAACAAATTATTCAGATCTGAAAAATCGTTCAAGACTCATATCAACCATTATTCGTTAACTATTCAATTTGATTGTCCAATGTGTCCAAACTATTTTCCCCAGGAGCCGCTTCTTAATCGACATGATCGAATGGTTCATAAAAGCTCAACAATTCTTTTCAACTGCTAACAGTGCGATTGATCTTTCCGTACAATGTCGAGTTTGAAGTATCATCGAATATCTCACCATAAAATCACACCGCATCCCGATTAAACAACAAGGAAAAGAAAACGAAAAAATAAAATTAGCCAATTTTTGGTTTATGGAAATTAATTATGACCGAATTGTGAAGTAATTGTTGCTCAAAATAAAATTTTTGAGTTCGCGTCGTTAAATCACAACATACTAACTGTTGGTGGGAGAGTGGTTTTGGCGTGGCAGTAATTGGTGGGAAAATCATACCGCAAACTCTGCATCTGATAATCAGAATCATATTTTGAATCTGCACTTTGAAAGTCAGTCTTAAAATTTCATCGGCTTTATCGAGATCGAATATTTGAATCTTCCGTTTTCCGGCTCCTTCGCACGATCATGTCGGTCACACGACCAGGAGCCCCGACGATCACTTGGAAACTGTTCACCAGATAACTAACAATCTCATGAATTCGCGCTCCACCGCCTCTCGTGAACGATCCAGTGGCTGACTGTGTCTTAGATATCACGCCAAGTCAACCGACTTCCGGCATCACCGCTTTTTTTAAATTGCACTCTATCATCTGATACTGCAGAACAAATCGTCTTCAGCATTTCGATAATCACTTAGCTCGATTAATTGTTTAATAGTAATCGACAATTCTTCTTCATTAGACGTCCAACAATAGATCGATAACGAAATCGAAAAACTCTCTTAACGACACGGTTTATTCCAGACAAACGTGTTCATTATGTGACAATCTTTTATCTGATAATTAAGCACCTCTGTATGGAAATGTTTGGCAATTAGTGACTCATCGATCAACCAAATTTTCCCATCATGATAAAGAAGATTATTTTCACTCAAATCCGCGTGAATCAATCGACAATTTTGAAGCAAAACTCTCATATTTCCCGATCTGTTCATACAATTCCACCCACTCTTCCTCGGTATCAAATTCAAAATTCATTAACAAAGAGATTTATTATATTTACATTTCGCCAAAATTCTCCCCTTTTTCACACTAAAACAAAAAATCGATCACAAATTACCACTTTTATTCAGCAATCCAATTTTGCGTATTAACAATTTAAACATTTAAAAATTGATTTCATTGATTCAAATAAACAATCGAATCAAAATAGAATTAAATATTTTTTACAATATTTTTTAATAAAATTCATCATTTTTTAAACAACTATTTTCACTAAAAATCGATGATTTTTTTATTCATTTTTTTAACGATTGATTTTTTTTAATTACAAAATATTTACCCCGAAAACTTCTTTTACGCTACATCGAAAAAATTCAAACATTTAAAATTTATTAACAGTTCAATATTTCAATGTAAATCAAGAGTTTAAATCAAAAAAATTATTGTCCATCAAGCGCCCTCTAAGAATATTTAAACCCTGATTTGCAATTTCAACAAATAAGCAAATAGAATACAACATTAGTGTAACATTAGATAAATTAAGTACAGATTGAGTATTATTAGATTGAGCACGAGTTAAGAAACAATTAAAAGAAGAAAATACTGAAGAAAATAAACAATTATTCTAAAGGGTTTAGAGCTTTTAAGAAGAGTATTTGTAGAACAATAACTAGTGCCAAAGTAGTCTCTGTTACATCCAAAGTGCAAAATTTCCTCTTAAATAAATCGAAAACATTTTTTGGTTTGCAAGCTAATCTGGTACAGTAGAACCTGGCTATTCCGGCATGGCAGGGGATTTAAAAATATGCCAGAATATACAGTTTGCCGAAATAGATAATCAGAACATTTCGAATTATTACCAATAATAAAAATAATATAATTACAAATATTATTAATTTATAAATATTAATGCTTTCTAGGTCGTTTAAATAAATATTTAAATACACACACCACCTTATTTTTTAATAAGACAAAGTAAATTTTTATAATAAACAAATTTTTATTTTTATTAAAGATTATTTTAAAAGACGATACTAAAACAAATTAAATTTCAGTTTTTGTTAGGAATCGGTCAATAGTAATTTGATTTCATCGAAAATTTGATTTTTTCATTATAGTACACTCCAAATTGAAGTAATGATGGAAACAATCAGATTCTTCACCATCAATGTTGTTTTCTTTTAAGTAAGTTCGCACAATACTCAAACTATTCATTACTTGTTGTATGGTAATAGGAGGAGAAGCAATAATCTTCATATTATTCGACTCTATAAGTTCAATAATTTTGTTTTGTTCAGTGACTTCTGCAAGTAGTTCTGCATCGTTCATTTCACCGTAATAAATTTCCTTCTATTATTCTTCAATCATTGATAGGATTTCTTTATCATCCTCAGTCAAAAATTCATTGAGAATATTGTTGAACTCGGCTGAGACATCCACCTGCTCTATTGAAATAATGTGATCGACTACTTCCAAGTTTATGGGCTCAAATCCTGCCTTTCTGAAACAATTTTGAATTGTATTAGGAGTGACAAGTGACTATGCGTGATTCAGCATCCACATTGCACGAGCAGATTCAGATTAAAGAATCGCAGTAGATCAAAACGTCTATGGAAGCCGAAAATTCATAGTACAAAAAATATTTCGACAAATTAAATAAATATTATGATTTTGAAAGTATTTTTAACAACTGTGATGAGAAATTGAATGAATTTGTCAAATGAAGTAAAATTTTGAAAATAAATGATTATAATTCGAAGATCCTGATTTTGGAAAAATGTCTTTCTTTCAAAGAGAAATTTAAAAATGCGACTCGTGAAACAAAAAAAAATAAATAATCTGAAAGAACTCAAAAAATTATTGGCCCAGCACAGAAATGTCAAGCTATGCATCAACAGCTGCAGGAACTCAATGGAATAGACATTAGCACTATACACCGTTCTGATCATTATTGCGCCAATATTTTGAAATTGATTGCATCCTCTATTAGAAAATCGCTGTGCAAACTTATTTCTAATGATATTTGTTTTGTGTCACTGATGTTGGATGAAGCAAACGCTCTTTACATCATCAGTAATTACGATATGCACTCGTACAAGCTTGCTATATACAAGTGATATTATTGATCACGTGTCGCAAATATATTTCTGAACTTAATAGAAGCCAAAGAAGTATCAACAGCTAGTGGAATCTTCTCTTCTGTTGAAAAAGAGTTTACAGAATGTGAAATAACAACAGAATATTTGCAAAGGAATAGGCATTTTGCATTGAAGGTGCTGCAGTCATGACTGGAGAAAAAAGTGTTTCCATTCACTTTGTGCAGAAGTAAGGTGCTGACAGGATTGAGTGTTTTCATTGTGTCACTCACAAACTGGAACTTGGTGTTGGGGATTCATTGAAGAGCGTCACGTCAACTGATGATTTTAACTCTCTTATTTATTCACTGTCCAACTTCTACAACCAATCTCCTAAAAACTAGTGGGAACTTTCACAAGCGGCCTCAGATACAGAAATACAATTGCTTCGTGTTAATGGAATTTTCAGCGTAGGTGGGTGGCAAGCAGCTTCAAGGGTGTAAAAGCAATATGAAGTGACTTCACCTCTTTGTATCAACAAATGTGTCATGCTGCCTTTGATCCAAACTGGAGTTCCACTGAAAAGGCAAAATTCGTTGGTCTATGTAAAAAACTTTCTTCACTCATTTTCGTCCATGATCATACTATCATGAAAGATGGCCTTCGGGAATTATTCAGGGCCTCATTAAAACTGCAGCAAGAGAATATCTCTATTTCACAGTGAATGGATGCATCCATTCTATTTCCAAGGTTCTGGAAGAAATTAAAAGTGAAGATGGGGGAAGTTAGAGTAGAAAGCAAAGAAAGCTCTTGAACAAAAGATGTTCAAAGGCATGCAGCTGCAAGAAGGGCACTATACCATGATCAATAAACAGCAGTTTCTACTATCTGTGATAAACAACATTCAACGGCGCTTTCCAGAGCATGGAGATTCTCTCGTTAAGTCTTTACAGATTTTAGAGCTAACTCTTGGCCGGTTTCTGGTGATAGGATGCTGTTTACTGACTCAGAAGTCTTGCAAATGGTTAAAAAGCTAGGTTTAAGCTGTCGAAATGTTGTGGAGCAATTCAGAAAATTCAAAGAAATCAACGAAAAGAATCCAAAACCAGAACTTCGTCTTCTCCTCACTGCTGTAGAAACTTATCCTGCATCCTCTGCGGAGTTTGAGAGACAATTTTCCTCCATGAATAATATCGCAACCAAAAATCGGAATTCACTTCAGACGAAAAACATCTCAGACTTGAAGTTTATCAAGTTAAATGGACCTCCATTAACGTCCTTTGATCCAGTTCCATTCGTGGATAAATTGCTGAGAGCGGTTCATCGCCAATCTACATTCTGTAAACCAGGAAAGTCTACATCTTCTGATTCAAAGCGAAGGTGAATAATTCATTCTATAACTATTCCATGAATTATCATTTCATGTGGACTCAGAAAAACACATACTGATTGGAGCGGAAAATTTTGTTTTTGACCGAACATTTTACCAGTTTTAAATTTAAAATAAATAAATTAAATAAAATTAAAATAATTAAATACTGTAATTAAATTTAAAAGTAAATAATTAAATAAAGTTATAAATAAACAAATTAACGAAAAGAAATATATATATATATATAAATAAAGACAAGAATCTGATCATTTCTTAAATGAAAACCTTTCGTAAAAACGATAATCTCTCCAAAGATCAAAGGTAAGTTTCATTAAATTCCGTTGCATATTCAAATGTTCATCGATTCGATGCGTTGTGTTTAATCAAATCGTTTTCAAAGAATTATTATTTGGAAATGCAGTCGATTGGGTTTATGTATGTGTTTAAATGGATTCGTGGAGTTCTATTTGTGTATAATTGTGTAATCACAATATAATTGAATCGAATTGTGAGCCTCATTTTTATTATCTTTTTTAATGTAATAAGTGTGATGAGGTAATTATTTTTGCTTATTTTATTGGCTTTGTGTGAATGTCTGGTAAGTGTATGTGTGTGTAAGGAATGTATGATATATAAATAATTGATTGGATGACTATGTGTTTGTTATGTGTGTTAAATTTAAAAATGTAAATTTTTGTCACAAATAAAAAAAGTTTCGGAATTAAAGGAAAATCTGTCTCAGTTTTTTAAATAAAATTTTGAATAAACGTCAGTTCAATTTTTCTGAATTAATTGAAATAATTCTGTGTAAACAAATAAAATATTTCAAGATTTTGCTGACAATGGTAGGAAAAATAAACGATGAAAAGATATGCCGAATGGCATAATTGATTGTCATTAGTTATTAGCATTAAATTTATTTTCTCAACTCTCTACTTTTTCTATAACATCACATAATTTATTGTTCATAAACATCTTGAAAGATTTTATTATGTTTTGATCCAACGGTTGAATTGTAGATATTGAATCCGATGGTAGAAATAAAATTTCAAAAGCTTCTAGATTAATATCAATTCTTAGAGATGAAAAAATATCAATTATTATCAAAGCTTTTTTAATTCGAGGAAAATAATTATCCATTTGTTTTAATCGGTGGATCGTCGAACGGACGTTTTATTTAAAAATAAATTTGTGACACTCGTCTTAACTGTTTTAATTTAGACAACAAGTTATCGCGGCAGTATGAAAACCCTGAAGATAGTGCCACAGTACGACGGGCACGAGAAAATATCCGTGTGGTTCGAACGGTTTATGGAATGCGCAGAAACGCTCCGCGAAGACAAACGAGCGATGTTACCGCTGACGCTATCAGGTGAGGCTCCAATCGTCTTCAGGGGATTTGGAAAAGCAATACGAGCGGACTTCGATAAATTGCGCACCGTCGCTTCGCGTTGCTTTTGCGCCGAGTCCGAGACTGCCATGGGCCAATTTTGCTTCCCAAAGACTGGAGCCCGGCGAGAGCTTGGACTTCTTCATGGCCGACTTAAAGCGGCTATCGGTCGTAATTTGCGGCAGCGAAGGAGAAGAGTTTATGGCTCAGGCGTAAATTTAAAAATAAATTTATGTCACTCGTCTTAACTGTTTTTTTCTTCATTTTTCCTGATATCATTAATTGTTCTACGCGAAATATTCTTCTTTAATTTATGTGAAAATGTTTCTGTAATTTTATAATCAAGGACACAATTATTCCTATTAATATATCTTAAAATTTCAATTTTTTCTTTTATTAATAACTTCGTGCATTTTTTGCCATTTCAAGGAATAACTTGAAATCTAAAAAATATGAATGTAAAAAATTAAATGTATCTTTTTTCTGGCTTTTATTGATCATTTAAAATTTATGAAAAAAATAGAAACTACAAAAATCTTACATTATAAAAAACAATTTTTTAAAACTTTATACAAAATTTTTAAAAAAAATTACGGTTAACAGAAATTAGCCACTTATACAGACTTTGTGTTAAATTGAGAAAAATCAGATTTTTTTGGCGGTTAATAGAGGGCGGTGGCTTGGAGGAATAACACGTTCCTAAATTGTATAAAATAGAAAAAAACACGTTTTTCCCAAAGACCGGAATATTTAAACAATATTTAACCCGAACAAACATATCACTTCATCCGCATTAACCTTGAACTCATCTACAAAAATATCATCAACGTAGGATCCAGTGGCAGCATTAATCGTTTGATCGAACGACAAGACTTTTCTCACAATTTCCGTCATGATAGTAGGGGCTGTATTTAGACCGAATCCCATCCGTGTTAACGCGAACTTTTTCCGTTGATAATACATGACTGAAACCGCCACATGGCGGGATCAACATGAATTAGCATGTATGCATCAGATAAGTCCAAAATTGCAAAACTGTCACTCTTCCTTCTCCACTCACGTAACTTTTCTACACAAACGTCCGAAGAACCGCTGTAAACATCGATATATTTGTTCAATTCCCTGAAATCGAACACGGGTCTTATCTTATCCTTATTCAACTGGGCTATACTATAAATTGGGATCGACCCACTGACGCGCCCATTTTCTCGTCGTCATACTCTATTAAGTACCCTTTTTCCATCCATTTATTTAAAATAACCATAGTTGATTTTTCTTTTGGTTTTGACTCTTACAATACGGTTTTTCTCCACGGTAACTGATCGGGGACATCCGATTTCCAATCCCAAGAAACTGTCCACACTTTGTCGAAAAGAATCCTGAAATTATGTTTCTTCGTGCCTCCCTCTTCAGTAATTCTAGTCCCAGACAACTCGTCACTTGGACCCGAACTACATTTACTAGATCGGAACTCACTCCAAACTTTACACTTCCATTATGAAACACCATTCCTCCTAATTTTGCAATCACATCAACACCTAGCAATAAATCCAAATTTTCCGGTAACGTATTCATTACAATACAATTTTTTACCTCTTTATCATCCACGTTGATCCTTGCTGTACATACACCCACAAACACCAGAGACCCATTAGCAAGAGTAACTTGCTTTCGATTCCGCTTCATCAACGACATTTAAAACATATAATTTTACTCTTGGAAGAACTTTTAGGACGATCCTCTTCTGTCTTTTGAACACCCTTTTCATCAGCTTCATACGGTTTTTTAACATTTTGATCCACTCTAACGCCGCTACGACTACGTCCTTCCAGCTTATTTATTCCCCTCCGATCGTATAAACTCACCATTGACGTATGAGTTGTGTTTTCTGCAATACTAATATACGTCCGGCTCACTTCCACTATTTCACTCCATTCTCGAACTTCTCGTTTCTCGATTTCCAAAGCGATTTCCGCTGGTAATCCGGCTAAAAATGCTGCGATTTCTAGATTGTTAACCGTTTTTGCCAATTTCTACATTTCCGCAGCGTACTCGTCAATAGTGCTGAAATCTGAATATTTAATACACTGTAATTTACGATACGCCTCTCGCGGTTTCACTCCAAACGCTGCATTCAATACTCGAAAAACTTCATCAATATTCGATTGTTGCTTCTCTGACAACTCCATGTATATATTGAGAGCCGATCCACTCAACACGAATGGCATCAATACAAATACATCCTTTATCTGCTGCATCGACGTCAATAAAACGAACTGCTTCTTCCATAGTTCCCACAATTGATTCCCATTGAATTTCTCGAGACAATCAAAGATCAATTTCATGTTCGACATTGCCCGGATAGCTTGTTGTAGAGAATGACAATGAATAACACGTTCCTAAATTGTATTAAATAGAGAAAAACATCCCAAAGACCGGAATATTTAAACAAAATATAAAAATCGAATTAACGAGATTATTATTTTCGATTATCATCTTGTTGGGTTTTATTAAAATGTCTTTAATTTCAATTATTCACTTTTTAAAACACAAGTCTTACATCTTTATCTTAAATCGTAAATCTCTAATCTTTATTCTTTCATCAATAATCTTTAATCAATAATTCTCAATCAATAATCTTTAATCAATAATTCTCAATCAATAATCTTTTATCTTTTGATCTGACTCCAATTATTCAGAAAGGACTTCGAACATAAATATATGAATAATGAACACAAATTCTTTTATCAAACTTTATTTCAAATAACAAATATCAACAAGTCACAAATAATAATAATAATTCAATTCTTTGATGACAGAATACAAATACAATCAATATTTCGTGCGAGTTAACAGATTACAGTAAAAACTGCGAATCTCCCAAAACGAACGATGCTTTGATTTAAACTTAAAACTTTTCTATAAACCTTGTTCTCCCATACAGGGTACTACAGGTTTTATTCAACTTTGAAAAGTATAAAGTAAATATTAATAATAACTCTACTTACAAACAATTCTCTTCACTTAAAATTTCTTGGCAAATTTTGGGGGCAAACTAAAACTGAATTTGATGTTGTTTATATAGTAATTTTCCTCAGCCTTGAAAATTGATGAGATAAAACAAAGAGTAAAATATTTATAATTTTTGATGAAGTAAAACAAAYATTTATAATTTTTAATTCCAAGTTTTGTTAAACTAAATATTATTTTGTTTGAAATTAATAATTTTACTAAAAGAATTATTTAAAAATTTTCCTTTATAAAATTTTATCAAGTGTTCACATGTATTTTTTCGAAACCCTAACAATCTCATCGCACATGTTAGTTGGTATTTACTCACATATTTAAAATAAAAGTGTACCAAAATTTTCCGAAAATAAGCGCACCAAAAAATAATTATATCACGTTAATTGTTACCATAGTCATATGACTTATTAAATTGTTTTCCGTTCAATTTGGTGCCGTATGAATGAGAGAGAGTGTAATTCGCCTATATTTGAAGACAAAAACTTAAAATAAACACAGGAAAACTTACTTTTAGATGCGTTTATTTTAGGAAAATCTAGGTACAGTAAAAACATGCTTTTTAATATTATGTAATACAATTTAACATTGTAAGGAATTTTTTGATAAAAATTTTTAAAATATCAGTTACAAGTCCTGTGGTTTCATTTAGTGTATAGTATTTGTAACCTCCTGGAAAACCATTGCTGGAGTTAACTGAAGAGTATAGCTTTTTCAAAAGTACATTGAGTGGGAAAAGTAAATAACTTACTTGGAATTAAAAATTTTTATTAAAATGTTAAGTGAAAATTTTTTTAATTAATTTATGTTTTACTCATATTATTATTTTATTTTTTCATTTTAAAATAATTTTATTCATTTATCTACGACAGAGTGTAATTCAGTATGCTTAAAATATAATCATATATCTACAGAGATTTCCAATAAGTTTTATAATATTATTTATAAATAATAATCTTATAAATATAAAGAAAACATTTGACGGATTAAGTGAAAATCTGTTGATTTTTTATAAGAATTTTATATTTACCTGAATATATGCCATCTTTTTGATTCCATTTTCGGTCTTTGAAGAACCGGAACGTTAGACTCTTCCATGATAGGATAAGAATAGTCAACAAATTCTTGTCTTTGTGAGGTAAAAGTAAAGGCACCAGCTCCAAAAGTGGCTTTCTAATTTTAGATTTTATTCAATTTTTCAAAAATTATTAAATTTCAAATTTTATCAATTTAATTATAGAAATAAATAATATTTTATTTACTAAGTGTGTGTATTTAGCGATATGTCTACCCCACAATATAATTATGATCATATATCATTAATGTAATTGATGTAAAGCCATATATATTGAAGACATTTTATGATCTCTATGAGCAAGTCCACGAAAAAAGTCAAAATAACAAAATGAGAATTGCTTAAAATAAAGATGAATGTTATGAAGAGTTTTTCATTAAAGTTTACAGTATTTTAATTTCATATCTTCAATTGGGATCGGAGATTTGACGTCCGTATGGATAAATATTGTAAAAGTAATTTTACTAACAAATAAGTTTATGTAGTAAAACCAATTTTAATAATAAATAAAAATAATCAAATAATTGTGATTAAAAATTTTATTAATTTAGCAACAAACTAACGGAAAGAATATTCGGTTATGCACAAACAAGTAAAACCTTTATGGAAATGTTCTGATAATAAAAAATAGTTACTTAGAACTTGATGCTGTCCAAGGGTTCTGAATTATCGAATAATTTCTCAAAAGAGCGAATGAATTAATATCGATATCGGAAGATAGATGACTTGGGAATAGTGAATAGGCGGACGAATCGGAACTTGGTCTTTGTTAGTAACCAAATAGACAGCACAGAGAATTCTGGGATCATTCGCAAAATTATAGGACATCAGGCTAATTGGGTACCAGACTGGTGTCCACCTAGGCGGGATTCACGGTGGGTCCACGTCAATTGGTCGAGGAAAATTGATTAGGGATTTTTTATAAAAATTGACTTTTTACATAAAATAAATTTATTGAAAATCAATTATGTCTAATGTAAAAATTAATTAATAGATAAGAAACAATTAATAAATGAACAAATTAAATTAAATATCAAAATAATAATGTTAAGTTAATAATTTAATTCATCACCGTCAATAGTTCGGATCGATAAATGATCAAAAAGATACATAATCGCCGAAGTATACAAAACTTTGTCAGTGATTTATGATGGAAAGACAAAACATTTCTTTTGACAAAACATATAATCTCAATTGAGTTTCTATAATATAAAAGAAGACTTATTGTGGAAATAATTATATTTAATTATTTATTTATTTGCTGTAACATACAGGTCTGTCCAGAAAATCTTGACCGATATATAGACAAGTGAAAAATAAGCATTTATTGTTATTTTCATCATCATCTGTAATGTGTTCAAAGTATTGTCCATTGTGAGCCACGCACTTCTCAAACCGTTCTGGGAGTTTCCTATTTCCTTTGGTGAAGAAACTGCGAGGTTTCTCTTCAATCCAACGGTCCAACACCACTTGAACTTCTTCCGCAGAGTATTAATTCCGTCCTCGAAGGGCGACTTTCATTGGGGAGAATAAATAAAAATCGTAAAGAGCGAGGTCAGGTGAGTATGGTAAATGGGGCAATACACTGAACCCGATTTCCTGCAGCTTATTTAATGTTTTCTTGGTTGTATGAGGTCTGGCATTATCGTGAAGGTAAATAATTTGTTGAGCTCCTTCTCCCATAAGCCACCTCCGCTTTTGCTGTATTGCGACAACAAGACGATCCAGCTATTGACAGTAGGTATCCGCAGTAATTGTCTGTCCATGAGGGAGAACTTCCTTTAGCAATACATTTTTGCAGTCCAAAAAAAACTGAAATGATGTTCATTCTGAGTGTAAGCACATGACGAATTTCAATTGGAGGATTGTCTTCTTCTCCTCGCCAAGAACGATGATATTGTGAGCATCCATTGTCAAAATATATCCATGACTCATCCATGGTTACCAGTTGTCAAAGAAAATCAAAAGCCGATTGCTTTGCTAACAGCTCGTTGCATATTCTTTCTATATTAACCATTTGTTCAGGGGACAGTAGATTTGGGATCCATCGATTACACAAGTACTTTTTCCCCATCTGAAGGAGATAATTTCAAGCTGTCTTCGGGGAAATTGCCAACTCAAGTGCTATGGAGCGACATGTGCTGTATTTGTCCAAATCAAGCTGTTGCAATATAGCGTCATCAGTGTTCATTGACGGCCTTCCAGAGCGCTGTAGATCTTCCACATTAAAATCACCGTTATTAAACTGTGTTACCCATCGACGGCAAGTGCTTTCACTAACAGCACAACTTCCAAATGCTGCATTTATCTCTTTACAATTAGCGCGATTTTCAAATTACGTTTCCAACAGTAATATATCATCATTCGAATATCACGTTAACTCAAATTCATTTCAACGGAATGAAAAGACAACTTTCAAACAATTTTGCAATATAATATTTATTTTCGAAACAATTTGTTTACTGACATTTTGAAATTAGTTTTCCTACAATAGGAAAAATTTATTATTTTTGAATTATATTTTACAAAATCATTCACATATGTATATGTTATCTATACTGTAAATATAATAGACATTTATCAATGCGTTCACTAGATAATGCGTTCACTTATAGAAAACCATTGGTCAAAACTTTCTGGGCATAATATATATATATATATATATATATATATATATATAT
>MQRK01248933.1:0-15641 GCA_001938485.1 Girardia tigrina
ATTTATTATTATTTAACAGTATTAATATTATTTAATAATAAATTTATTATTATTTAATAGTGATTCATTAATTATAAAATTTTTAATAGCAGTTTTTATATATTATATATTTTATTAATCATTTATCGAATTTTAATTTGCAGAATTTCTAACTGGTCTTTAAATCTAAATTATCTTTTTTTTATTACATCTTTGACAACAAAAAATTCATAAAGTTATTCTTCGAAATAATTTTTTAAAATAAATGCAAAATAATTAAAATTCAATTATTTTTAAAAATAACTCTTTTTTAGATTAATTAAGATATTTAGTTATAACTGTTTTCTAACTTTTGATTTTAAATGTTTTTTCTTTTTTTTAGAGATTATTTGCCAAAATTAATTATTCAAAAATTTAAAGAATGAGCCCCTCCTTCACATGTATATTTTTGAATTACTTTCTTAACTATTTATTTCCTTTTTCCCTAAACTGATAAAATGTTTTGTCAATCCATGGATTTTTCGTTCCAACCTCCGTAATCTCAATATAATGCAATATATTCGTTGCATCTGGGAGAGTCCCATTTAAAAACAAATAATACAGTTAAATTTCTTTTTTATTAAAATAATAATAATGATTTACTTGTAGTCTGAACACTTTCCTTGCTTGTTTATCAGATCAAAAAAAGATTTCAGCTCGCATTGACAACGAAGACTATTGTTTATGGCAGTCATCGTTACATGAATGGGAAATGTATGGGAAACATTTATATATTCCAATAAATTATTGGATATATCTACAGTCAGAAGCATATTCAGATTGGGAAGAGAAATTCGTTTCAAAGCCGAATTTGTGATTTCTAAACTAATAAGACTTGGGAAGTAGGACAACAAGATGGGATCTATGACTTCCAGGGAATACATTGACGTTAATTTTAACTCATCAAGTAAATCCATGTCAGAACGAAAAAAGGATTTGTTTAAAGAACGAAGACACCGAATTTTATCAAAGTTAATTTTTCTCAGTTTTCCGATTCTTCCAAAGAATTCATTTGCAATTGATCTGATACAAGAAGATTCAATAATGATTATATAGTAATTATTGTACAGCGCGTTTGATGGAATAAATAAATGAGTATCTCCAGTCAAATTTCTTAGAATCAGCATCATGGGCACAGTGGAAGAATGATTAAAGATAACCCCCGGATCAAACACTTCATTTACAAGTTCCACAGCAATATCTTCGTGAACTCGAATGTTATTATATTCACGAAAATTCCATATGATGAATATAAGTATATTTAAAAAAGGATATATATACATCACAGACCACAAATAATACAGTAAGGATGAGCGAAATGATTACAGATTTCTTGTTTACAATAGTTTTCAACGGTTCATTTTATTTGTTTATGTTATGTATTCAAATGAATGGTATATTTAATTTAAGACTATTGGTAATGTTTTTTTCGATGATGAAAACGATGTTTACAGAGTTTAAAATACTAATTCTAATGAAACAAATGATAAATATTATTTTAGTTATAAATATAACGATTATATATAAAGATCATTTATTGGTAAATTTATTGTTAAAACAAACAAGTTTAAGCATTATGGTTTCTTCAGTGTTATGAAAAAAGGGATTAATTACTATTTATATAGTTGGAAAAACTATTACGTCACACATCTTAAAAACAAGTTAATAAAAAGTCTAGTGACAATTTAAGCGCAATTTCCTTATGTTATTCGGTGCCCAAATATTAAAACGTTTATATCAGTATTTGACAATGATTAATTTTTTGTTACCGAACGAAAGGATATTTTTGAAAACTTTCTTCGGCAATATTGTTCTAAATTATTGCAGGAATCGATTGGTAAATGTTTCAAGTCGCTAAGTGGTCTGGTTGCCGAGATATAGGCCAAAAACTGCATTTTTTCGAGGTTTTTTAACTTTTCCAGGAAATCAATAAAGGAATTCCGGGAATTTTTTTGGCCCACAATCATCCTCCGAACTTGCTTAACATATTTGCTTTTGGAACTAGCCCTCGATATTGCTTCGTTGAGGAGGAGATACGACTTAAAGCTGCGGACACACATCCACACAGAAATAACCAATTAATAATCGCAATTGTCAGTATGGAAATTGCGCTAAAAAGTAAACATACTTTAAAATATTTTAATGTTATTTATTGTCATTTTCATATTTACATTTTTAAACGTTTTTATACTGTTTAAATGATTTTTGAGGATGGTTTATAATATTTTTATATTATTGTAAAGAAATTTTAAAAATCATTCTTATTATTTTATCTTTACCTTTGTACTGGTTTCGTCCTTTTGAAGTAGTCGTTCTAATTTGATGTTGTTAATAAATCTTTAAATGAACCTATGAATGAATATGTGTTAACTTTTCAATTGTTATTTTAAAAATCGATCACAATTTGCTTTCGACTTGAAAACAAAAGGAAGAATAATCAACATTTCAGTGATAAACATTGTATAATGAAATAATAACAAAGATAAAAAATATATTTGAGCAAGGTTACAATGCATCTCAACATAAGTAAAGGTTTCACTCGTGTCATACTTAAAGGTTTTATAATTTGAAAACTTCAATATTGATGTGTTCTGGTGATGTGTATGACTATTGTCTCAACTGCTGCACTGTTCATCTGCAATTGCTTAAGCAACATGTTGCAAAATGTCTGGATAATATAATCAAAGAAGATTAAACTCCAATCTGTCTCTACGCTCCGAAATCAAACGGGATTCTACTGGATGTAGACTCTCATATGAATGTACATACACTGACGCTGTTGTTGAACCTCTCACAAGCATAAATTAATGTTGACAATTTGGATTTATCTCCCAGTAGTTTCGAACTTTTTAACACCCTCAAGAAAAGTATCAAAAGTCGCTATTTCATTATTGCAACAACACTGAAAGAGAAAGTCAGGAATATCTTGAGTAGATCGTATTCGATTATCTTTGAAAATGCGTTTTCTCTAAATTATTCACAAAGATAGACGCCATCAAAAGTGTTAAAGGTGAATCTATAGCGATACAATCTGTTTTCTTAAACCATTTCTCAGTAAACATAGATGATATCTTTTCGATAGTCTCTATCTTCTTCACTTTTATTTCATACGAAATATGTTGATGACAATTTTCTTATATTTAAAGGTAAGAAGAATGTTTTAAATTTTTTAGATTTTCTAAATGGTCTTCATCCTAATATCTCATTTACTTTCGAAATGTAGCATAATAATAAGTAATCGTTTTTAGACGTATTAATAGAAAGAGCTAAAAATAATATATAATAAAGATAATATATAATGTAATATAGCTTTGTATAGTTGCCCAAAAGGTTTGGAACGTGGAGTCTGGAGCTTAAAATCAATCATTGTATCATTTAATAATGAAGTCAATGAATCGACTTTCATAAAAATGGATTTAATAAAAAGTATTTAAATGAAGTCATAAATAATACAGTTGAATACATTTATTTAAAATTAAATACATGTGGTAAGTCAAATTCAAAATGAATGTTGGAAAACGTAGTGATTAATTAAAAAACAGATAAGGTAAAATAAAAAATTAAATTTCACTTTAAGAAAGATTTATTGTTGTTAGAAAAGTAAAATTTAATTTATTATTAAATTGTTTAGTTTGTTTTAGTTTAATATAAAAAGTGATGATAAAATAAATAAAAAATGTGTGTAGGCATGTGGCTTCAAGCATATTCTGAGGCAAATAAAACAGCCGGATTGATGATATGGGACAATATGAAAGGGTGAAATGGTCGCCGATTAGATAGTTGCCTCTTATTTTCGTTCTCGGCAATATACATAGGGATATCGATTGAAATATTTTTTATAATAAAATATTTTTGTTTTATTTTTATGTTCTTATACTTTCTCACTCACTGGAACGATGACTTCGTGAATAGTCTTCCAGTGAGTACGAGAAATTAGAAGAAAATAAGGAAAATATTTTCCTTCTGTTTTTTAAATTTTCTTTAGTAACATAATGATGAAAATTCTGATAAGATTGTTCTTCCCTCTTCCATAAAGAATTGAATCTTGGTTAAGAGTGTGGTGAATATATCAAATCGGCAATGAACTATTTTGTGAAAACTTTTTGAGTCGAACCGACTAGTTCGAGATTCTACCGGGATCTAGCGGTTAGATAACACAGAGTTTTGAACTCAAAATCCAGACTCCGATATATTTAAAATGGTTATAGATTTATAGTCAGACTTCAGTCATCTTTTGATCTTCATAGGAAGAAATGTTTAATTTTCGTTACTGTTAGATAAGACGAACCCTCATTTTTGGGACAATTTTTATGGAATAAAGGTCGTCTTATATGCAGAAATATCGTGACCCGACAAATGCGCGCACTAAAAAATATGCGAAAATGAATTACGCAATTAATGAGTCACTTTTTAATGATTGATGGAGTTGTAAACGATATTTTGATCATAAGCAACTGAAATACATTATGCCAACCGTCAGCTGAGTTATTAGTTCGCGGCAAATCTTCAGCAGCACGTTCTTGCATATTTCACATGGTGATAGTAAACAGTGGGTGAACCCGTCGATTGTGTCTCAAGTGACCAATAAAGTATTCTTCCTAGTAATTATAAATATTTTCGAGAGAGTTTGATCTACTGGCGTTCAAATCATCAAGGGCTGCTCCAACATATTCTGGAGGAACAAAGCTTAGTGCATTTAATGTTTTTGTATATAATTTAACGTTTACGTCGTTACAATAAGGGTTTGATAAGCTTTCCTTCTGTATTAGGCGTATATTCAACATATGTCAGTTTCGACTTCGCGTTTTTGTCGTTCGGGTATTTGCCGGTGCTCACATTTTCGTCCGCGCATTTGTCGGGGACCTCCGAAGCATACATTATTCATCAAGAAGAATTACGTAAAAGAAAAATAACGTATTGAATATAAAAAAGTAAATAAAAATTTTATCAAAAACAGACAAACAAAATATCAAATATTTTATTTATGTAAGTATCAAAATCAATCGAATACAATTTCGAAAATAAGTATTGAAATACATTCAGATTTCCAATATAAATAAAATCAATCTATCAATTTTGATCACTTTTTATTGATCCCAAATTCGATAATTAAATAATATAATAATAATGATAAAGATTGAATAGAATAATATTGAAATAATCTCTTTTTGGATATTTTGGATATCTCATTTGGATATATCAGACCTTTGGACAATCCTAAAAAAGGCTTTCATTAGAAGAATAAACCTTTCGGTCAATGATTGTTTTGGTTTTATTTTTCAAAGTTTTTACTGTGGTTTCATCCTGAGAATAATCTTTCAATTCGAGATCTTTAGTGACAGTGAAATTATTTATACTTAATTTTGTGTTTTCATCATACGCGAATTCCGGAGTGATGAAGGAACTTATTTGAGATACATCTTCCGATATGAAATCTTCGATTACTTTTTTCGACAGGCTATGGTTGAAGTTAATATTGTCGTTATTCTCTTGTAGGGAAGATTCTTCTTCAGGATTTTGTTCAACATGCTCAGAATTTTCAGATGTTTTCCGCCGATCTAATGATGCATACTTCTGAACATTGTCATCATCAGCTGGTCGAGCATGAGGATCAAGAGATTCCAATCGAGTAGTTAATCCTTCTTTGTCTTTATCTTCATGTTCCTCCTGACCTGAAGCAGGCTGTAACAATTTCGTTGGATATGCACATTCTTCATAATCTTTTACTAAACAAGCGATGTTTTCTAAGGAATCCTTAAACTCCTCTTCTTCCATTCCTTCGCCAACAAACCAATGCACAAACGCTCTCTTTTTAAACAGTATATGAAATCTAAAGGTATTCTGTAATAATGCATCGACAATTGAAGAGTTATTACAGAGCATCGTTAAACTTCTAGCCGAAAAACTAATGCCACTTTTTTCCACAACAGTCGACGGTCTATTGCATATCGTAATTTTCATTCCAGTCGGAGACCAATCGACAAACTGCATACGATCATAGCACTTCAATTTTTCTATACTATGATATACATCCCCAGGACTGATATCCCCCCGGTACATTAAACAACAGGACATAAATTTCCCATCCATTGGAACGCATCGAATCATTTGGAAATCGGAACTCAACGCATCCTTTGTAATAGTGTAAATTGTGTTTGGATAATGAAGTTGTTTATTCTGAGTAAAAACTGGAGACAAACTACATATTGGAAAGTGAATTCTAGGATAAGGAACTAGGTTGTGTAAGTACTCTGTTAATGTTGTACTTTGCCCATCAAATCTCGTCGCTGCTGAAATGGAACTAAGTAACTGGGCCGTAATTCTATTTATGAGATGATAAGTCATTTGATTTCGATCTAAATTTTTAAAAGCAAGATTATAAAGAGCTTCGTTGTCCATTAAAAATGATATATCAATGTTGTCAATGGTATAATGAGATGTGAGAACACTGTTATACGGTTCGACAATTATTGGAGAGATAGGAAAGGAAGGATGAATACAAAGGTCCATTTTCAAAATTTTTGTGAAATCTTCCATTTCCTCAACCATTAGAGAAAATAATCCTGATCCGGTTCCTCCACCCGATGCATGGGTAAAGCAAAATGCTTGAGGATTGTCACAGAGCTCGATTTGTCGATTTAATTTATTCATTATTTCATTAATGAAAAACCGTCCAAATGATAAATATCCTCTCGAAAAAATACTCGCAGCATCTTCAAAACCCGACAAGAGGAAATCATCACTGAAAAATTTTTTGTACGGGCCACTTTTAATTTCATCTTGAAATGAAGGTATTTAAATCAAGAATTTATGAGATTATTTAATCATACATTTTAGAAATAATAAATATTAACATTAGATAACTATTATAATTTTTCTATAAGTAGGGACCCTTACAATTTAATACTTTTCTTGTCTGAAAATACTTTCAAACTATCTAATATTTTCAGAACAGGTCTTATTATTATCAACAATGATTAAGCCATCTTGTTGCTAACCTTTTCGCTATGGAGGGACATCGGTTCTGTTACCCAAATGTGTTTCATTGTCTTATCTTTAACCAGTTGACTACCGAATTTCTTTTCGGAGATATGTTAATTTTCTTGAAGTTGTAGACGTAACAAAGCATGAAAAATTTTTAAAAAAGACTTAGAAAAATTATTACATAAGAGTTACAAAAATAAGTTTTTGAGCTACAAACAAGAGTTTTCAATGAATATTGCAGTGTTATTATATTTTACTGATTGGAATCGGTTTGTATCACTCATCTACATCAAAATGAAGCTTAGTGTGGTAAATTCGGAAACAATTTGGTACGCATAATGGCACATTACAGTCAAGGCACATGAAATAACTTCGTTGACGAAATTGTTTCGCATTACAAACAATACAATTTCTTCTACTTCGTTCTCTACTCTTTGGATCTTGTGGAACAATGTCAGGAAAGGGACGAGCAACTAATCTCAAAGGTGTAGGAGCATTAGAAGGTCTACCAACTCTATTTCTCTCTGAAGGACCATATCTCTGAAGTATTTCTCTAACCAAAAGCAATTTGAACTGAGCAAGCTGTAAAAAAGAGTACATACAGAATTGAAATCAGTAGGCATTTGATAAATGGAAAGCCAAAAGATTAAACACCTTAAGAAATCTTCGGAAATAAAACAGAAAGAGAATAGAGGAGATCAGAGTAAAAATCGAAGAAACACTAAACAGAAAGTAAATTTGGAAATTATCTAAGTTATAAATGGAGAATAAAACACTGTGCAATAGAAAACAAAGGAATTAACACTGTATTCACTATAGGACAGTTTTGCTGATGAAGAGTTGGCGGAGTACTTCCCAAAAAGTGATAGAAACTGCGAGATTATGCACTATAACGAGCAAACTCTGTATTTCAATAACTTACTGCACGTGTAATAAGTGGGAGCTAGTGTAAAGTAGCTCAAAAATGATACAGATGTTGGCTTAAATGGTATCATACCAGACCTATTCAAGTGGGTTCGACACCAGTTTTTTTCAAGTTAGTGCAATATTTCGTGCAAATATTGGAGGGAATAGCAAAATTTCCGTAATCATGGAAAACAACAAAGATATTAATACTTTTCTAAGGCAAAGATTCACGGAATAATCCAAACAATAACAAATGAATTGTCTTCTTAGATATTGGAGAAGAAACAATGGTACGAATCCTTTCAAACTGATTAATTTTACATCTCAAATTGATAATGGAAAGATGGTAGTTTGACTTTAGACCGAAGAGAGGTACATATGACACATAGAGGTACATATGCACATATGACGCGATTGAAATCCAACCAAAGATTCAGGAAGAAGCCAGATACCGAAACAAATAAGTTATCACTATATTTATTGACCTCGAAAACTCTTTTGACAGTGTCCCGAGACAGGTTTTATAGGACTGTCTTAGATGAATTAGAATTAAGGGGTTCATATTACAGTTTATCATGAGTTTTCATGACGGATTCACGGATAGTGTTTGCCATATATAATTCAAGACAGAAATGAATCTGAGCAAGTCTATATCACAATTTCAGATGAACATGAAACTGGCCTATGCAGACGACTTCTGCACATTAAAAGAGGACCATATTAACATGAAGATGAATGTATTTTGAACTCTATATTCTTGAGAATGGGGCTCAAGATAAATATTGACAAAACAAAGATAATGAACCTCAGCGAACAGCGATATGCAACAGCAGGAAAAAACCCCAGTTCAGGAGTCAAATGGGTAAATGAGTTTAGTTACCTCAGATCCGTAATCGAATTCAAATGTTCATCTGGAAAGGATTCTGAGACTATTACCAAGAAATTACAAATTATCAATCCGGAATAAGAAAAGCATAATTTCCAGTTGTATATGACTATTGGTTTATTACAGGTTCGAAAAGTAGAGAACAAATGTAGAGCATGATAAACGGTTAGAAACATTTCACAACATTTGCACCAGACGATCACTACGTGTACTAAATACAGAAAGAAAAAGAATGAATAACATGAACATCGAATCACCACATTCTATGGATATACTGTTCAAAAGAAGAGTCATCCACAATGTGAATATCAAGCTTGGTGAGTGTGCAGAAGTGGCAAAAAGAGCGATACAAAGCAATTTACGAGGAGGAAAGAAAGTGAGCGACAGAGAAAAACAATATCCATCAGGTTGCCTCAAAATCTGTATGAATTGGCTATTGGGAGAGCGATTCACTCTTGAGCACTTCCTCAATGACATGAAAATGGGGACTTGCTGACAATATGTGCAAGCAATGTTCCGCTAAGCTGCGCGCGTTTGCGCACGTACCTTGTAGACTAAGAGCGCACAGTGGTAAGATTTTAGCGCGCAGCAATAAAATACTTAGTAATTGTTAAAATTCTTTTTGAACGGTAATTAAAAAATTTTGAATTTTAATTTAATTGGCTTATTTAAATAAATTTATTAGCAAATTAGACCAGTTAATTTTATTAAATTGATATATTGATAATTTATTATGTAAGAGAGTGGTGTTGTTATTTTTTTAAATTTCGAAAATAAGAATTTTGGTTTTTAAAAATTTCAAATTATAATCGAAATTAAAAAAAATTATGGAAAATAGAATTTAAAAAAAGAAAATAAAAAAATGAAAATTTGTTTAAATAACAAACAATTATAAATCAAAATCATTTAAATTAACAGACCATCATATCCAAGAGAAAATTGGAATCCATTAGCAATGGTTCAAGGAAACGTGTATCTTTAAAATTTAAAGTTGAATAGCTTGACGTGATCGTGATGACTCCAATCCCAACCTTTCGTGATATAAAACCAGGGAAACTCAACGAAATTTTTGACTATATAGAAGAACAGGATGCTGTAAAATGTAAATGTGTGCAGAAATAAAAGCGAACGGGATTTCTCTTCTGGAAAACAATGGAGTGAGTGGAAACTGGATTATCTCAAGCGGTATTTGCTACAAAAAATCACCTAGAAACTGTAGAAACAATTCGTAATCGGCAAAATGGTGGAATAGTTCAATTGCTGCAAGAAACAGAGGAAGATCGAGAATCACGCAAGAAACTTTCAAACGCAACCAAGATTCAAAAAAAAATAAAGGTATTAATTGACCACGTTATTTTAGTCATAAAAATTAATACATCCATTAATGCCGTTCAAAGCATTAATGAGCATATGTCAAAATATATTTCTTCATTGACAGAAAACTGGAGAGGAAAAAATTATGCTTTCAAATTTCTTGAATGTATTAGTTATGTTTTTCAAAATCATCAAATGAGAGAACTAAGGACAGCAAACTATCATTGTCTTATAATAGATGAAAGCACGGACATAACAGTTCATAAAATGTTAGTTATGTATATCAAGTATCGATTTGAGAATAAATACAAAACTAGAATTCAGGAGCTTACAACATGTGATGCTGATTCTATTGTTGCGACAATAAAAAACTTTTACCAAGTATATAATTTAGACCTGAATAAAATGGTAATGTTAACTTCTGACGGAGTAGCTGTAATGCTAGGAGTGCAGAATGGCGTAGCTGCGATTTTACGCCGAAAAATAAAACACTTAGTAGTTCAACATTGTGTAGCTCATCGAGATGATTTAGAAATAAATGAAGCATGGGAAAATAACATTCAGATGAAACAGATAAATATGGTACTGAAAACTGTTTATACTATTTTTCATCGTTCGTCTCTAAAAAAACACAAATTTCAAGAATTGGCATCTGTTTTAAATTGTGATGTTTTGTCGTTCAGACCACTTAATGAAGTACGATGGCTTTCTCGTCGATTTGCAATAGTTCCTATCGTCAGAAACTATGATGTGCTTATCCAATATTTTGAGAAAGATGTAGATAAAAATAATAATCCAATCTCAAAATACTGTTTACGTGTCCTAAAAAGTGATACTAACCATTTCACAATAGTGGTTTTAAATGATATTTTGAACGAACTCGGGAAACTTTGTAAGTTTCTTTCTAAAACGATTTGTCACCGGTGAAAGCCAATGAATACGTAAAGGTGGTAATTAGCAGAATGAAGATTCAATACCTTGGGGATAAAGCCTTCTGGAGCCGAGAAGAGGAAATTATTTTATCCAAACCATTAGATGAAGAAAAAAAAGTAGATTGTTCACACATTATTAAATTTATTAGTGATTTATGTAATCATCTGGAAAGGCGCTTTCCATCGGAAGAGATGAGAAAATGGTCTGCTTTTGATTACAATGCGATCGCAACCAACGTAACAGATTTTACTTTTGGGTGAGCAAACGTACAAGCCCTCATTAGTAAGTATTCTGAAATTCATTATGTGAGCGACGATGAACGAGAGGATATATTGGAAGAATACTCATCATTTAAATTTTTAGTTGCCGAGAAACTAAAAGAAAAAACAACCAAATATTTTAATAGCATGTTATCGATCGGCTTCAGCAAAGATGGGTTTAGTAAAATGGCGTATCTAGTCGAAATATGCAAGACTTTTCAAGCCAACAGTGCGGATTGTGAAAGAGGGTTTAGTATTATGAATACGATTAAGTCGAAGATAAGAAACCGTCTCGAAACGTCACATCTCGACTGTTTATGAGAATTAAATTGCAACTAAATGCTGGTATAGAAATTGATTTATATGGGGTTTTTAACTTTTTAGAGAAAGAATAAATGTCGGCGTGAAAAAAATTAAATTTCAAATATTTAAAATAAAAATTTTCTGTCTTTTATATTTATAATAAATTGAATTTTTATATAATTATGATTTATGCGCTCAGTTTTTTTATTTACAAGAAGGATTGCGCTCAAGTTTTTTTGTGTGATGCTGAAAAAACAATTAGAGGGAACATTGTGTGCAAGAATCGATAAGATCATTCAAATGCGCAAGATGGGCTGAGATCGAACGAATGCTGAGATGCTGAAGCTAATATTACCAAGATTCAGTCTATGTTTCAAGTCTTTTGCAGAAATCAAAGAGCTGAACAGGCACCTCAGAAGAGATCATATCGGAACTGAGACAATTGTATTAGGGTAATTGTTCCTCGAGTCGCACAACTGAAGAAGACACAAAGACAGAAAAGTAAAATGTGAATACCTCAACTGTCAAACAGAATCTACTTGTACATGATATTTGAAAATCCAGAAAAATCAGAACAAAGTCAACTTGTGAATAGAGAATGAAGAAAACCTTATGAGCAACCAATCTAATTATCAATTACCGGACACAACTGTGGGTATGCAGGAGAGCCCAACTGAACAAACTTCTGAAAAAACTCATGGAGATTACCGACTCACTGATATGTCAAGCAGAGGACAATATTAATGCCCGTTCGTAGTTATTACACATGTACCTTAACAGCTCTAGATATGTATGATCATGGTACCAAAGTTCTGTGCCTAGTCTTTCATTACAGGTAAACCGACTGCTCAAAGGCAGAAAAAGACTGACCTTTAAGGAAGCCAATCGAGAGGTCCTTAAGTCTTTTAGTTTGTGTGGACCCTCTAGAGATCCATTGTCTCAATTCAGTTTGAAAGAGATTGAAGGTCTAATTATTTAAATTAAATAATTTTACTAATAATGTTTCAGAATGCTACTCTAAGATTGAAGACGTTTAGAGTTTCACCATAAACTTTATCTTCGTAACATGGATTACCTATACTTATGTATAAATCGTTATAGATATTTATTCTAATATATAGGGATATGTATTTTCTCACAGAACACATCTATATCTAAAAAAATATCTTACAGAAAATTACATTAAATGAAGCAGGTGAAGTTTCTTCTTCAGTTCATGTAAATTCAAAACGTTCATAATCTTCAATATTTTGACTATAAAATTTGTATTTTTCAGCACAATTGTTATTTAAGTTAAAACATTCATAAGGGATAATAATAGTGTTAGACATTTATCTAAGCATAAATTATTGTTATGTTCTATTATTTTTGTTTAGTCGGTATTTTCAATTTTATAATAATCACATGTATAAAAAGAGCTGTTTATATTACCACTTTTTTATCGTTTATTGATTACTTTATTATTATTCTCTTTTCTCCTAATTTCTTCAGCTAAAATATAAACTAAAACTACTCTCTTTCGATTTTTATTTTCACTTTTTTAAAATATATTATTTCACTAAAAACCCTATTATCAGTAAAATTTTAAAAATTATTTATTCCATAATAAATCTTTCGAAAATACTAATTGTAAACAAACCTCTAAATTATAATTAAATAATATAAAATTTATTAAAAGAATCATCTACTTACTAATAAAAAGTAATTTCATTAGTTTTTTAAAAAAACTTTATAAACAAATACTAACATTAATAGAAACTGACCCAAAAACTCGGCTTAGTTGTCTCTATATGTTCAAATATTGTATTGTCATGTAGCTTTGAGCTGTGTTAAAAATTTCAAAGCTATAGTTAAAAGAGAAGATACTTTAAAATTCCACCCGAAAAAAACAAAAACTCTGCGAGTATATGAAAATACATAAAAAACATGGCAAAAAATTATATATTTTTATTAATTCCATAATATTACCACCAATTTTGACAGAAAGCTAAATGTATCATAATACGATTGTGATGGAGAGCCACTTTTAAATCACAGATATGATAGTAGTTATAGTAAATTAGCATCTAATAACCTTAGGCCAATGTATTTATAAGCTTAAACTAAACTTGAATATTTTGAAGTTATAAAATTTTTATTAGCGAAATTTACTCTCCTTACCCAGGCCTTTGAATCAACTTCCATAATCATAATGATTAAATTTTATATTATTATTTTTAAATTAAAATTTTGTAATTTTTCTAATGGGATAAAAGTATTTTTTATTTATTCTGAATTTTTAGTCATTTTAATTATTATTGTGTTAATAATAGTAAAATGTTTTCAAATTTAAAAACTTAGTTAGTCTTAAGGTTAGGGTTTAAGTGAGTGTTTTGGTTAACGTTTAAGTTAGATTTAAGGATTTTAATCGAAATTGGCTGTTACAAGGTCTTAATGATTGAAGTTTATATTCTATATATTCTAAAAACTTTTTATAATTGAGGACAAGACTATCAAGAACAATCTGGAAAGGAATGTTTTTAAATTAACATTTTATAGATATTCCTATTTGACCACTTTACAAAAGGACATTGTTTCCTCACAAAAATCGTCTTTGTGATAATCGAAATAAAATTATGCATGCTATTATATTAATAATTATATTAACCTGCAATTTTAGATAAACTTAACCGAAGTAATCACAAGTTTTTAGGATTCAAAACCACTAATGTTCAGAAAGGTGTGAACATTGCACTCTAATATCAAGGCATTATTACAAATTTAACAATAATATTTATAACGGTTTTTTTGTTTTTAACTAATTATTTAAAATATAAAATCTTCTTCAAATCATCTTCAAACTTAAAAAAATGTCTAAAATAGGTTCATTTATTTTTATTTTAAGTGTTCTCTTATTACATAGAATGATTAACATTGTGTGGAATGACATTCAAATGACAGATTAGGAAAAAATGTTTATGTTAAAAGTTTTTCTAAACCTTTTTAATCCTTTGGTTTGGCTTAAAACATTTTACTACTCTCAAGTTCAATTAACATATTGTTGACAGTTAACGAGTTAACTCATGTTTGCACTTGCATTAGCTATTTCAACCTAAGAAACTCAGGTCAATATTGAATACTGCAAAAGCTTTGTTCATCGTGTTTATACGTGTCCTTTTAATATAAAATATAAATTGAAGGTTATTTATATGTTTCACTTTCACAATGAAATACTAAATAATTGCCGGTGACATGAGATAGATTCAGCGTAAAATTGCCGGTCAACAATGTGTTAAAAAAGTTATTTACCTAGTTTATATTTAGTTTATATTGTTTATTTATTTAAGTAAACTTCATCCATTCTATTTGAGTACTCACCCGTTTTTGCTTCCATCAAAGCATCAAAGAAATTAGATAACAAATTAAATTCAAATCTTTAGATTCGAAACTTCTAATTTCATTAGAAAATTAAGAACCACGATATAAAACAATGTCAAAAATGTAACCAACTTGTTATAATGAAAAGAAAAAGGTCTTTCACAACAAAAAATAATTATTATTCATTTAATATTTCTATAAAATAAAGTCAACTAAAATTCAATACAAAAGATACTTACCAATGACAGTTGGTTCAAAATCTACAATTAAAGTTCTTGGAATAAATTGATTATCTGGCGTTTGAAAAAAGACTCTATTCATGCCTCTGTTTGCAGCTTCGTCTTGCAATAAACACGTGCCGTCTGTTTCGATGCCATGTTCGGCTCCTAGCAATTCCCATATTGCACTCCCAACTTGAACACCGGCTTGACCAAGATGTACAGAAATTATTTCCTTCTATTTAAATTATCAAAATTTTTACTTCGTGAAATTGTGTTGCATCAAACAATAATTGTATTAGAAAAATATAAAATAGCTTAATTTTTCATATCAAAATGATTCGTAATGATTTTAGACTCCGTGTATCATTCGTCATGAATTAAACCACTGAGTGATTTATTCATAGCTTTCATATTGCAATATCCCTGGTTCGTTCTCAAATTAAATAATTAAAAGATTGG
>MQRK01248937.1:4151-19151 GCA_001938485.1 Girardia tigrina
GAATATGGAATTTTAATGATTTGTTTGTATTCTTCAGTATTTTCTTCTTTTAATTGTTTTTTAACTCGTGCATCTGTAAATAATTTGTCTAATGTTACCCTAATGTTGTGTTCTATTTGATTTTTTTGTATACATATTGTCCCTCAAGCGCCTTCTAAGAATATTTAAACCCTGATTTGCAATTTCAAAACTGGACTACAAATTCCAAACTCTGTGTATAAGCCCTTTTATCATACCCTCTCTGTATTTTTCCTCACAAAAACTCTATGCTGTTGTGTAAAGACCTGTATCTGTTGCCTTTCTGAATAATTCAGTTTTATAGCATCCATTCATCCTGATGACAAGAATGTCCAGAAAGGGAAGTTTATTATCTACTTCCAATTCTGTGGTAAATTTAATATTCGGATGAAGACCATTCATGAATGTTAGGAATGGTTCTATGAGGGATTGATTTCTGAAAACCAAAAAGACATCATCCACATATCTCTTGTACAACACAGGTTTTTCACCAGGGTATGCATTCATTTTATCCTCAGGCGACTTCATAAAAATTAATGCCAAAGTTGGTGCTAATGGGGAATCCATTGCGACACCGTCTTTCTGAATGTACCATTCATCCTTAAAAAGAAAAGGTACATTTTTGGCACAAAATTTAATAAGTTCTTACAGTGTTTGCTTGTTCATTATTTTATTCACAGAGCTAGAGTTGTCATCCCACATCCTTTCACACAAATCAATGGTTTCATTGATAGGTACGTTTGTGAATAAACTGGAGACATCAAATGAGATTATACACTCAGAATCACATTTCGGCACCTGATTCAAAATGAAATCTTTGAAATCAAAGCTATCCCTAATCTCAAAATCATTTGAAATTAGAGGACTCAATAGTGAATCAATAACCTTCGTGACTCTGTACTGAACCGTGTCAATCATTGATAAAACAGGGCGGAGTGGATGACCAGCTTTATGTATTTTAGTCAAACCATACAGTTTAGCTGGTTGTGAACCCTGGCATGTAAACAATATTTCAAATTTCTGATCGATGCTTTTATTCTTAAGAAGGCGTTTTAATATATCCTTTAATTCGATTTCATTCTTCATCGGTAACGGTTTACTATTTTCTTTTAAAGTTAATTGACTGAATTTATCTGTTCCTAATATGTCATTCATTTTACTTATGTAATCTGATTTGTTAAGTATGACGAGGCCGTTACCTTTATCAAATTTTGTAATAATTATGTCCTTCTTTTTTCTTAAATCTTTTAATGTTTTTTCTTCCTTATTTTTCATTTTTTCCGTAAGGTTATGGTGACAGTTTGGTGGTGTGATGCTGGAATCATCCACTATAGTTTCTTGAATCCAGGTGAAACAATCACAGCGGAGAAGTACTGTCATGAAATTGATGAAATGCATAAGAAATTGAAAACCCTTTGTCCGGGATTGGTCAATCGAAAAAGTATCATCCTTCTTCATGATAACGCTAGACCTCATATTTCAAAAGTGACTCTTTAAAAGTTTAATGAGTTTGGCTATGAAACCATGCTACATCCACCATATTCACCAGACCTCTCGCCAACGGACTTCTACTTTTTCAGGCATTTGTAAAACTTCCTACGTGAAAAAATTTTCAAAAACCAAAATGATTCTCAAAATGCCTTCCAAGAATTCGTCGCTTCGAGAACCGATGCATTTTATGCTGATGGAATAAAACAACTTGTTTCTCGTTGGTAAAAATGTATTGATGCCCACAATTCATACTTTGATTAAAAAAATTTTGTTTCTGTGAATTTGCACGTCTTTGAAGTTTGTGTCCTAAAACCGCCATTATTTTTCGACCAACCTAATGGTGGTTTTATTTCTGAAAGGTCTTCACTAAAACCATTCTATATTGATCTCTCTACAAGACTTAAAAATAATACTGTCAGAGATTTCAATATAAATTGTCAGAAACTCTAAAAAGAATTGTTGACTTTGAGTAAAAATATTGTATGAAGAATTCATAGAAATCATTTTAAAAATGGGTTGGACAAAAAGTCGGACAATTATATTTTTCCTTTTATTTATATGAGAGAAATTTAATTAGTTGATCTTTTAAATTTTGTGATATTTGCTGAATTTAATTCTTTCCGGTTCTGTTTTGTTTTTTTTTATATTTCAGGCAAATCTTTTGTTATTTTCAAACATTTCTTTTACATTTTAAAAATTAATCTTTTACCCATTAATATATATACTCAAATATTCATATATATATATATATATATTTAAGAAAATCTAATTTATCAATTCAAATAGCACAAGTGCGACTCATTGTTCATAAGAGAGACAATTCGTCATCTTCGCACTATAATTATTAAACATACACAATCGAGTCGAAATATTTCTATTTTGAGCCATATTCTATTTTGCATAATCAATTAGGATTTTTTCATATTAAAATGAAAATTTTTCATAAAGTTAGTGAACTCGGCAAAAATTGACTAGTTCATGAATTCTGCAATTACAATATTTCAGCAAACTGTTTCGGATTCACTAATTTGTCGGCTTCACGAATTCGGCAAATGGATTGCCTATAATGAATTTTTTAGGCTTTTGGAAATTTTGAAAATGATATTTTACTTAAGGAAAGAAGCGTTCATGGAGTCACAAATAACAATTATTTCAATGTGGACTAGCTTCAAGATTTTAAATGACTCATCTCCTTTTTGGAAGACCTTTAATTCATTAAGGTAAATATCGAGAGATATGTATTTTTTATTAATTTATATTTTTTTTGATATATTTCGCATTGTGTTTTGTTCTCCCTGTGCACCGCAAAATTGCTTTGTGAAAAGTTTTTCGAAAATTTTAATACGGATTTAAAGTATTGACCTAGGAGTTTCTCTCTACGTACACTAGTACAATTTTCATTTTGTGCTTCCTTCGACCGCTGAAACCTATGCGAGTTTTCCACCACTTTGCACTATAAAGCACATGTCGATAATCAATTTATGTATATTTTTCCGAAAATCTAAAATCGGATTCCTACGATTGACATATGGCTTTTAATCCGCGTGCTTTAGAAGAATTTGAAATTTCTGCTTCCTTCAACCTCTAAAACCTATTTTGGTTCTCCACCACTTTGTACTTTAAACTTTATTATATGAAAAATAAATTCTAATTGTAAAGTCGGATAGAGAATCAAAATGTGCACCAAACATATTGAACCAATCAAAACAATTTGCACTTTAAAAAATTGTGATCTCTCCAATTGATAGATGTGCCGTGATTAATTAGCCCTTTTGTCGTGGTTACTTTAACAAAGAGCCGATCGATAGTGCACATTTGCACTATTGATTTGTAAATATGCAATATCAATTTGCACTGTGTATCCCCAAATACATTGGAACATTTGTTTTATGTCCTGATATCGTGTTAGACAGACTTTTATTTTATTTCATTTACATGAAAGAAAGAATTTGGTTTCAATATAAAATTAAATTCAAATGTAATAAATAATAATTGACAAAAATTTTAATTCAATATTAAATTAATATTAAGAACATCATTAAGAAAAGATTATGGACAGAAACTCAATTAACAGAAATTAATTCTTGTTTAAATTAAAAGATAAAAAACAAATTAAATTTACAATAATTTCAATTTAATTAAAAATTTCTTGGATAAATAATTATAATGAATTAATTTATTATTCATAATATAAAAAAAATATTTTTTAATATATTTTGTCTTTTGCAGCAAACATTGTTTAAACAAACATTGTAAATATTCGAAAAGACTGTGCAAATAAATAAGAGGATAAATTATCAAATTATAATCTTGAAAATGTTTCCCTTTTAAACGTTTCGTTTTACAAATTCAAGAAATTTTGTAAATTTAGAATTGTAAAAGTTCAAATAATGAAACCCGAAAGGATTTATGATCAGTTTCATATAGTTTCCACCATACCTTTTTTAACATATACAAAGGTACACTGATGCTGGAACGGGTCGTAGAGTCCCTCAAGTACCCAGGCAATGTTTTCCTACAATGATAATTAAAAAAATAAATAATACAATTTTTGAAAATAAAATACAAATTATCATACTAAATAATACGGAAACACTCCCAAAAAAGGTAATAAAAGTATCTGAAAAGCTGTATGATAAGGCTTGTAAGTTCTTTAGCGCAGATAAAGGCTGGTAGTGTGAAATAGAATGAATTAATCAATATCCCAATGTCCGCCATGGTTTGAAGAACCGATTATATATTAGACTTTTTTCTATGTGAGTCATTTTTAGATATTTAAATCAACGTAAGTTTTATATTTAATTAAAGGGTCATATTAGACGAATATTTTCTCCTGAAAATCGTTTTTTGTCATCGTTTAGAAAAACAAATATAATTTATAAATACACAATACTCTACCTATTGAATAGATGGTGTATATCAGTGGTTCCTAACCTATGGTACGCGTACCCCCAGGGGTACAAAACGCTAAAGTACGCGGCGGGTACAAAGTTTTGAAGCAAGTGATGCGGTCTTTATGCGCTTGTATATTGTATTTAAGCATTTGCATGGGGGTGTTTCTCTCTCACTATATGACACACACACCACGCACGCAATAGTGAATACTGATTACAGATAGTTAAACTACGCTATTGGGTGCAGCCTGCAGCGTAAGCCCCTTGCCAGCCGCTATATATAGCTCACTCTGTCAATTGCAACCGACATACTGTTTGCTCCACTCTCTCAAGAACGTTCACTGAGCAAGAATTACCTGATTCAGCTTTGCAGAAAGCAAATAATAAGTGAATTAATAGTCGGTTTATTTACTTCTGTCTTAATATGCGAATATGGTGATATCTCTTGCAGGATGGCAGCTTCACATGCAAAGAAACGGATATACAATGAAGAAAAAACAAGGATTCACGGTGCTCAGTGTTGCTGGCATCGAGCGGCCTCAGTGCGTCATTTGCTATAAGACGCTCTCTGCAGAATCCATGAAACCCAGCTTACTGAAGAGGCATGTGGAAGGCTGTCATTCGGAGCTAAAAGACAAGGACGCAACCTTCTTCCAGAGAAAGGAAGCTGCTGTAAAGCGCTCACGACTGGATGCGACAGGAGTCTTTCGGCAGCAAACGACCGCAGCAGTAGAAGCGTCTTATGCAGTCGCGTACCGCATTGTCCAGCAAAAGAAACCTCACACTATCGCGGAGAATTTAATTTTGCCATGTGTGGCTGATATCGCTCGCATTATGTTAGGCGAAGAAAGTGCCAAGAAGCTCCTGCCGCTTTCCCTCTCTAACAACACTATGCAACGCCGAATCGATGAAATGTCGCAAGACATCAAGTATCAGGTCATCTCGCAGATTAAGAATTCGCCAATGGGGTTCTTTGGGATACAGGTGGACGAGTATACAGATGTAGCATCATGTGCGCAGTTGATGGTGTTCACCTGATTTGTTCATGAAGGGGACCTAAAAGAAGAGTTCTTGTTCTGCGAACCTCTTGAAACACACACAAGGGGCATCGACATCTTCGGGAAAATCAAGGCTTTCTTCGACTGAGAAAGACAGGAAGGGAAGAACCTTTGTGGAATCTGTACAGATGGAGCTCCAGCAATGTTGGGACGTAAGTCTGGTTTCCAGGCATTCGTCCGGGAGCAAGGGGCCGACGTCCTCTCAGTGCACTGCACGATCCACCGATATGCCATGGCTTCGAAAGACCTTCCGATTTCGCTGTCGGTGGTGTTGGCGGGGGTGGTCGAGACAGTCAACTACATCAAGGGGAGTGCTCTGAATGAAAGGCTTTTCGCAGAACTCTGCAGGGACATGGATTCTGGCACATATGCGCTGCTCTACCATTCCGAAGTACGTTGGCTTTCTCGTGGGAATGTTGTCCAGCGTGTATTTTCACTTCACCAAATGATTCAAGAATTTCTAGCATTAAAGAAAAAAAGCAAACTCGTGGCTCAGTTTGAAGATGCAGCGTGGATTACGCATCTGGCATACCTTGTCGATATCTTCTCTCGGCTGAACATCCTGAATTTGTCCATGCAAGGCAGTGAGCGCACCATCCTTGATTTCGTTGACAAAGGCAAGGCTTTTCTAATGAAGTTGGAGCTGTGGCACAGGAAAGTTTCGGAGAGCAAGGTGGATATGTTCAACACCCTGAACAATTGTTTGAGGTCAAAAGAAGAGACCCTGGATGACTGCATAAAATCTTTCATTCAGGAGCATTTGATGACGTTGCATCTATTAATATATTTTTGAAGTGAAACCACGTATTTAAATAATGTAGAAAAGGAGACGCGAGTAACTTTAAAGCTGACCTTTAACGGGGGTATGTCACAGTGGACATCATCTTTTTAGAGGTGACCACTGCTTCTTTTGATTGGAGTAAATAACGCTCGACAATCCACCGATATAACAAAAACGGTGATCAATTTGGCGCCGATTGATGGGCTTTAATCGAGTGATCGATTAATCCACGCGGCCGTTGAGAGAAGAGACGCGGCCTCCCTATTCGGCTCATTGGAATGGTTGGAGCGCCACAATTTGACAGAAATCGATCGAGTGGTAGTAAGAGACCAGCAATAAATCGACGATGGTCGAAGGCGGTTTGTTGTTGACAACGATGAAATTATCAAGACTCATCGATTGAATTGAAACTTAGTTGTGATTTCAAATGATATCAAATCGATTTTAATTTACAATTTGAATATCGTAAATCAAAACCATTTTTTAAAAGCAGAAAAAATGGAATTCGAAAAAACATTTATTATTATTTAAAATTGTTACAAACAGTGCTTCAGTTAAACAAATTGTTTTTTATCAAAAAATATAATCAGTTTTTTTCGAGTTAAGTTTTGTGAACTTATTTTTTTAAAAATATGAATTTTGGATTTCAATATATTGATATATTTATAAATATTAATATTTTATTTTTTAGTCACTACACTTTTAAATTAAGTTATATTTCTTGCTACTGACTTGAAATTAGTATTCCTCAAACGGAAACATTAAATGTAGAACAGTACAGTTGCAAATGTTTCTGCAATATTGTTTCTGGGGGTTACTATTCCGAAATGAGGTCGGGATCCCGCGAATCAGAAGTTATTTCCCTTTTTAAAAACTTTAAATTATTCAATATAAAAATGAAATACAATTAAGTCAATAATAAGACAAATTTCATTTTTGTATTTTAAAATCTATGATTTGAAAAAATTATTTTAGTTTATGAAAAATGATTACATAATATTAAATTGAGATCTCGGGATAATGGTAGGGATTGGTCCTGAAATCCAGGGACCAGGAAGGTTCCAGGATTCGGAACCCATAATCGTTTTTTGTTTTTAAAGGACATGTGAAAGGAAGTGATTGCGAAGGAATTAAAAATTCTAATTGTGAATAATATTATAAATCTGAGTTGAGTCATAAATTTATGAAAATATTGCTCAATGATTGAAAGCAAACAGTGAAGAATCCGGTAAACAATATGAATCATACAATTTACTTAGAAACATCATTAAATAAAGATAAAGTCCTCAGGTTTTTTAAAATTTACAATAGAAAATCAAATAAATTGTTGTTATTTACATTATGAAAAACGTTTTCCTATTACTATTTTGGTTAATTTTGGTTTTGGTGACGTCTTGAGATGTGTATTTCAGTAAACTTTTATACACCAAAGGAATCTTCATTGTGAATCTGTATACGCAGAGAAATAAAGGATTTATCAGTATTTTACTACAACATTGTTGTGTTAAATAATTAAATGTTTAAAAAAAATTAAGCCAAAATCATAATGATCGATCGGAAACTTATTAATCCATTCTTTCTTTACAAAAAGTAACGGAGACATGATAATAATTACAATTGATAAAAGCAATACCGTATTTCCTCGAATAAACGGCGCACCGTTTGTTAAAATATAAGGAATTTTCGTTACTGTCTTCAATCGTTTTTATTTTAAATTGAGATCAAATGCATTTCTAAAAAATGGGAATTTACTTACAAATGACGACGCAGATATTAATATTGAAGAATGTGGTAAAATGACAGAACCTTAATCAAGGGTGCCGTTTAATCGAAGAAATATGGTAATCACTATCCTAGACAATATACCACCCGATGCCCAGGTTGCACCGAGGACAGGACAGTAGTAATAGAATGAGGTAACTGTGGCGATATTTCAAAATTATCGGCCCATTTTGTTATCAGATCATTGTAATCACAATCAAAAATTATCTGACTTTTTTTAATTTCAATCAGATCAAAAATCAAAATAAAATGTTTCTTTTCATTTCGATTTATTAGAATGAAAATTAAATATCGAATAAAAATTATTATGAACAACAATGTGACTTTTAATATTTGTATTATTATTACAAGTTTGATTGTCCTCAGGACAATCTTTGTCAAAGCTTTCGTACGATTGTATCTTTCTAACTGGTTAATGAATTTAATTTTATTATCTGAGTAAATGGAGATTATATAAACTTACTATAAATTTTATTGGTTAAAAACTAAAATGAATAATAATTATTATAAAAAAATTAATTAAATTTAATTAATTAAAAATCGCAAATAAAATTAATCAATTTATTTAAAATTGTGTAATCATTGTAAATTAGAAATAATTTTAAACATTACATATTTTCAGATATAAGAATTAAAATATTAATCATCCATCTGGGTAGGAGAGACACATTTCCAAATCAACATACACATTCAAACTCAAAACATCGAACATTTCAAAATTAAATTGAAATACTCGTCAATAATAAAGACAACAAAATTAAAATAGGTTTAGTTACAAAGATTAAATTGTTTTCGGCAACAAAATAACAATTACAACAATATAATTCGGTTACAACAAAATAACAAAAATCGGGTTTTCAAAAATATTAAATTAAACGCTTTCAACTAAAACTAAAAATGAAAAGTGCATTTAAAATTCACTGTATCTAAACCTCTTTCAATGCGATTTATTCAATTTTAACCTTTAAAAGTAATCAAAATTAATCAGAAATTTCATAAGTACTGACCAACTGAAATCATCGGCCAAACGCTATTCAAAGAAGAATTTGTAATTTTCTTAGATATTGAATATTGCTTCGTTGTATATTGCAATTAGTATCATGCCTCCGTTACTATTTATAAAGTATGGAACGGTAGAGAAAACACATCGTTGTCTCAAATGATAATTGATAGTTGTCAATGATTGGTTAATGAGTATGAGATTGATCATAATCAATTTATGTGACTTATCGTTTCAAAAACAAATTAATTAACAGCCAATATTTTTTTAGTAAATTGTTGAAACGGGTTGCCTTTAAAATTGAAGTTCATATATACAATGGGCTCTCATTAATGCGTTCATTAGGGGACCGAAAGTGTTTCGGGGATTTTATCGAATTGACCGGATTAAAGAATGTTGAATTACTGAATTTTTCGAAATAATTTAAAGCAGTCAACTGTGCAGATCATTTTACTTTCTTATTTATAAATTTCAAAATTTATTTTTAAATTTTAATGTTGCGTCTATTAGTAAACATGTTTTTCATTTCATCTTCAATCAATGACATAGCACATAGAGATTTGTGTCCTTTTTCTGTTTTTTTTCTTTTGTTTTTTTTTGGATTATTAAAAATACCTTCCAAACTATTAATTGTTTAAACAAATGATGCATTATTTTAATTGAATAAGGACATACAATTTAATAATTAAATCAAATGGGAAATTAAAATAACGACATTTCCATTTCAAATTTTTTTTGGAAAACTAAACTCTAAAACATAATTAGGAATTTTAGAAAATTTAGTTTATTAATATAAATGTCATAATTTGAATCCTTGTACATTGGAGAGACAAATCGTCACCTCCGTACTAAAATTGCAGAACGTACCAATCAAGTAGAAAAGCTCAATTTTGGATCACGTAGTGAAATGTCATGAAACTCATAGGAGGGTACATGGTTATGATTTTGATTATTAATTTTGATCACAATTGTGAAAGGAAAATTACTGAAGCATAGTTAATAAAGTTTTATATACCTAGTTTTAACGTGCAATGTGATTCGTCCAATCATATTAGAATATTTTGACCAAACACATTATGACGTAATTATCATATTACTATATAAACAATAACTTTTTACTTAAAACAGAAATGCCACAAAAGTTGCATAACATGTTTTCCAATTAAAATTTAAAATTGAAATGGTGTTATTTGTAATTTATAATCAATTTAATTTAATTTAAATGAATCTCATTAGATATGACAAGTTGAATTCTAAAACCTTTTGACTGTTTCTTTCTTCATTAGATTCTACAATCACATTGTTATGTTTTCTAATAATTTTCTTATGTTTTCCTATCGATTTGGAACTTTTCTAGATTTGCCGACGTATAATTTTCCAAAGTATTTTCTCTTTTGAAAAAGAGCATTAATACAACTTAATTAAAAGCTAAATAAAAGAAAGAATTTAGAATTTAACATATTTCTATAAGTTTCGTATTTGTAAAGTCGATGCATTAAGATGAAGATATTCATTGCCAATAGTAATTTTCGTAGTTATTCTGATAAATTTTAACAGTTGCGACAGTTGGTTCTACTTGTACTTCCTCCAGTTACCTATGATAACAAGACGCATCATTTTAATTTTCATCTTGCAATAGAATTTTTAGATTGTGAATCCTTCATTAATACGATTTGGCAGTTAAACAATCTGGGTTTCGCTAAACCTAAGTTAAGATGGACATCCTTTGTAGCATGTGCCACGATTTTGACAAATTCATTATCCTCATACGGGTGGCAGGGAACCATGACATTTTGGTTAAAGTTAATTACCATTTTTGCCGGGGTAAACACCATTTTTAGTTTATCGAAAAATGAATTGTCTGTAATTTATTTTCTCTAAAAAGGGAAAATTTCTCTGAAAATTTTTGTCATTAATATTCAAATGTGTCTTGTCAAAGTGGTCGTTACGGTTTACTTTATTTTACTTTTTATTACTTTCAGTATCACAAGAACAAGCAATTATCCCATTCGACTTTTAAACTGAAATTTTGTCTTCCCAAATTCTTATTTTAATATTTATGAATCGTTTTTACAATAGATATAATAAATAGGAAATAGAAAGGGTCCTCTAACTCAATAAGGAAATAGAAAATGTTTGAAAAATATTTGTATTATTAAATTTAACAAATTAAAAAAGTTTATTGTTAGATTTTAGAGAAGATTTTATCATAGCAATTATTTTTATGAAGAAAGTCTTCTTGGAAAATTTACTATGTAATGACTTTGAATTTTTCTATGCTTAAGGAGTCACAATTTTCTTATAACTCTACCTTTGTATTCAGTCTTAATCTTCAATTTTAGCTGTTCTGAAATTGTATCTTAAGTTGAGAGGGACGCTGAAAACTTGGCATTTTGAAAAATTTTGATATTTGTATTTTTTGAACGCTACATATCCGTACACGATTGTGTTAAGGTTTAAGTTTTGAGAGAAGTCATTTAGGGGATGTTGACTTACATGTTGATTATTGTATAAGCTCCTTTTTTTATTTTATCATAATATAATTATTATAATATATAATTCTATTTATTTGTCCTCTTATTATTTAACATAACTCTATTTAATATTGTCGGTATTATTAAATAGTATTCGAATCTTGATTTACCTTATTTATAATCACATCATTATTCTATTTATTTACTAATATTTCTATTATTTATCATTATTTATTTATTCATATTATTTAAAGAACAAGGACTTTAATTATTAAATGAATTTTCACCTTAACGATATAACGTCGCTAAGATGATAATTCGAGAATAAAATTAAAATTTCAAAAAAATCAAAATTAAAATATTAATTAATTATTAATTATAATATTGGAGTCTCCTCGACATAAACTCGTCAAATATTTCTTTTTCATAGACAAAATTTTAATTACGATCACCAATTCTACGGAATATCCTTTCTGTAGACGAGAGAAAGAAAATAAAGAAAACCAAGAATAATTTCACATCTGAAACCAATTCAATCGACCCTATTCAATAACATACAAAATCATTCACAGAATCCTTCTATCTCATTTAACAGTGGCAATCTCCAGAGCTCTGGAACGTGTTTTTATCGTACATGATTTGAATGCTTACAAGTAACGAATTATTCGACATTCTAATTTGTTAAAGACTCTATTTTCTTGTAATGTGATACTGTGCTAACATCTTTATTTCTTTTTGTTCGATTTATCATAATTATATTTTAAACATTATCTCTTGAATATTTGTTGTTAGAAAAGCTGTTTGCAGCGCAAACCTAGTCAAAATTCGAGTCCATAAATAAAATTTATTCTATTAAAAAATGTTGCTTTTTTAAATTTTTCGTTTCTTGTTATTTCTGATTATTTAAACAAATTTCTATTTTTAGTAGTTTTAATTTTACAATTTTCTAAATTTAACCGTATTATAAATATGTATATAATAAATATATATATAGAATTTTAATAAGCTTGTTTTTAATTTGAATTTATTGTTTTTTGTAATTGCGACTTTAAAATATATTGAAATTAAAATATCTATATTAAAATATAGCTACTATTCGTGACACTTGTTATTTCATTTTGCACTAAAAATAAGATTAGTTTCTCTAATCATTAACTATACCGTTTTCTAGAGAACATACTTTTACAATGATGAATAGCTTTACGAATATAGTGCATTTTGAAAAATTCCACAATTACAGTTTTTCACTCAAGTTGTGCTTATTGAATTAGATAGTTATTGCTTCATTCCTTAAAATATTATCAGTTACCTGCTCTAGACCAATGTTTATTGGAGAATTACGTGAACCTCTTTGTTTCTGAATAAAATAAATGCTTTTTTCTTTTAATTCGGGTCTTTGACAATCACTTATTATAAATTATGTCTTAGGCATTAAAAGACCTGTAAAAATTTTCTATCAATAACATTTGAGAAACATTTTTAGGCTTGCGTGATAGATGAAGATTCGTTTTATATTTCAGTAAACGTTTATGTTGATTATGCAAACTAATCAACTGATCAATTCTGCAAAAGTTACTGTATAACCATATATAAATTATTTTTACAGAATTAAGTTGAAAAAGCCTTCTACAATATTATAACTTGTTTAGCAATATTTCCATGTACATTTTTAACAAAAAATGTATCACTAAAACGTAATTTTCTTTCATGAATGATTTGCATTTTTAAAGAACATTATCAAAAAGAAAATAAGAGCAATATTACAAAACACAGGAAAAATATCAATATTGATAATTTCAAGATTCTGTGCAAGCATTTTAATAGTTATTATTGCAAGGATCAGGCATACTCTTAAAATTTTTGAATATTTTAAAGAAGAAAATATCTAAAATCCAAAGTTTTAGAAAAGAATTATAACTAAAAATATCTCTAATTAGTTTTTTGTTAAAAAAATAAGTTTGACATGATTTCTTAAATAATTGATTTTTTAAATGTGAATAACTTTGAGAATTATTTGTAGTTAAATTCTGTAGATTTTGAAATTTATTTTAAATTAAATTTTATAAAATATTGAATGTATATAAAATTATTGTAACTAAAAAGAAAATAAAATAATAAATTCAATTTGTGAAAATAACGATTTTAATAAATAACTTATCAGTATTTATAACTCAGTGTTTTTGTGTATTATAAATCTGGTCGAAATGAAAACAAAGAAAGGTTCCTCAGCAAAAATTGTTTAAATAATTGTTAACTGTTATAGAAATAAAGTTTTGTGTTTTAATGAATTCAATTCTCAATCAAGAACCCAACAATTCTAAAAGTGTCGTATGAAGCATTGTTAATTAGGGGTAGATGTCCTAAATAAATGTTCAATCGGCCGTCTGCTTATTGACAATTTTTATTAGTGTGATTATATAGTCATTATTTTTGAATTTATATACAAGTGAATTAAATCATTAATCAGTGACCTGAAGATGACTATTGATCCGGCGAAATATATTTTCATAAAATATATATTTTTAATTGATTAATTTTGTTTTTATTTTAAATAAATCTGGACATTAAATTTATAATTTGATATTAAAAAATAATTTAATATATTTAAAATATTTTGAAAATAAATATCAAAATAAACCTTTATCTTTATATTATAATTTAGAAAAAAATATTTCTTATTCTTATTTTTTTTAAGTTTTATCTCATTTTTTTTAGTATTTTAATAAATGAATATAAATGAATGAAATAATGAAATTATTATGAGTTGTTTATTTGAAAGGGTTCTCCTTGAAGAACCTTACATGTTAATTCCTTTACTGTTTATAAATATATTTTGCTGAAATATAATTAAATAGAAAAAAATAAAAATAAATAATCAGTTAGTACTGGAAATTTGACAATTGTGTAAATCCTTCAAACTTAACGAATCTCGAATTTGATACGAAAATGAAGGGAAAAAATGATTATTTATATATTTTACAAAACGATTTCAAGCCGCAACGCAAATCAGAAATATATTTTTTATTTACGAAAGATTTATCCTTGTTTCAGTACATTTTATTAAATAAAATAATAAATCAAAGTAATGTATTACAAAGTTGATATTTATGGATTTAATTTTTGAATCACGACAAAAAATAAAAAAAATATTTTTATTAATTATATTATATTAATAAAAGATTTTCATTAAATAAATTCAAAATTTAATTCAAATATTTTTTTAATATATATATGATTAATTATTAAAGAATAACACCATTATAAATTAATAAAATTTTATTTCCCATCTTGAGAAAAATTATTAAATTCAAGAAGGATTATTTTATTTACTTTATTTATTTTTTTTAATTAAAGCTTAAAATAATTCCCGATTATGCAGAATTTAACATTTTTTATAATTCCCCGGGGGAAATATTTGAAGTTTTAGAATAATTAAGCAAATTACATTAATTAATTTTAAAAAACCTAATGTTCGGTCAACCACTTCAATTTACCGGACCAG
>MQRK01248937.1:32056-66480 GCA_001938485.1 Girardia tigrina
AATGAATGGGAAAGTTTAATAATAAATTTTAATTTCTCATAATTTTTATTGGATAAAAGTCATTACATAATTTTTTAAATAAACATTAATTTTTAAAATATATTACATTTAATAAGTTAGAATCGTTTACTGAAAATATTATTAAAATTCCTAATTATCAAACTTTAATTAATTAATACTTAAAATTAATATCATTAAATTAATTTCATTAGATTCAAATAATCAATCAATAACATATCAATCCCATCTGAGTAGGAGAGTCACAAATCTAAACAGCATACAAACAACAAACTTACAACATTCCAAATTATCCCTCACAACTTGAACAAATGACTTCAAAACTTCATAATGTTCAGTTATTTGATCCCGTTTCTGTGGTGAAAGATTTGTATGGTTTTGAAATTTCAGACAAATCAATTAAAATAAATTCTAAAAACAGATTATAAAAAATTAGAGCATACATTAAACTGCAGTATATTAAGTAAAATAAACTCAAAAGTTGAGCAATATTTTATAGCGATTGAAAATAATTATAGGTATTTTAAAAAAGAAGTTATTTTTCAATCACTCTGTATATATTCAGGGTTGTGTAGAATTTCTAAATTAGTTATACTCAAATTACATTCACAAGTTTTCATATGTTCTGCAATACCACTGTCGAAATATATTATTGTAAATTGACATTATGATTGTTTGAATTACAATTACAATAAAATTATTTTTTTGTTTCAAATTAATTTTTTTCGTCAATGTTTTCCTGAATAAATATTTTGCCTTTTTTGTTTTATTTTTTTATAAAAATGAATAATCTTTGATTCATTTGTTCCGGGCAAAATAAGATGATACAAAAACGAAGTAAACAATGTACATAAGTAAATTAATTTTATCGCAATTTATTTCTCAATAAATAAATAATAAAAATTGGTTTATACTCGAAATAGCAATTTGATATTTTTTTGATCTAAATTATCAATCGTCCGTAGACTGAAGATCAGAATATTTTACAATTATTTTATGGACTGATAAATATTTTTTCATATTAATATTTTTTGATTTAATATTTTTTTAATTGTATCCGTAAATTATTTTTGTTTTTTTAGAATAATTTTAGTTATTTTTTATTACTTATAACTTATTAAAAATTTCAAATAATGAGCAGGAAGGTAATTTATTTATTAAATGAATTTTTTATCTTTATTTATGTTATATAAAATTTTAAATATATTATGTATTAGATTTCCCATTATCAAAGAGTATTTCAAAAAATAAGGGTAAAAAACAAAAAAATATATTATGCATGTATTAACAACATCAATATGATTTTTTAAACGTTTATTAACATCACAATCAGAATTGTTATAACAACAATATTTCAAACCGCCTTCACTATTCGACATTTTTTCTTGATTAATAAACATCTAAATTCATACTAATTTTTTCAATAAATGAAAAATATTTTTTATTAATTATAAAGATTCTAATTGGTTAAAATTAAATTTAAACATTTTTAAAAGTACATATTCAATTAATATATTAAAATTTTAAATTACATTAAAAATTAAATCGAAAATTATTTTAAATCAGTAGGAATCAAAGAAAATACCAATCATCCATCTGTGTAGGAGAGGCGCAATCCGAATCAACATACAACATGCACAATATCAACAAACAATTCAAAACATTCCTCACAGCATCTACAAAAATGAATACGTTTTCCGAGATAAAGATTCTCTGAGCTAATCTATAAATTAATGTTTGTCAACGATGACGATGTTACCATAATTAAATGTCATATTGTATGCCATAATCTGGAATACACACGCACACAGTGCATACAGAGTTAGAATTACTAGAGAAAACTGAATTTTTCCAAACAAGAACTTCCTCTCAAAAAGATTGATAGCATCCAAATTCATAAACAGCTGAAGAAGTCTGAAAACAATTTATAATTGGAGTTTTGATTTTATAAATGGAGGTAAAATGGTCTTCAACTTGGAAAACAAACGAACTTCAAAGTGAATTTCAGAGGATAAGCCGAAAAGAAATAAAACTTAAAACAAATAAAGCGTATTGTCCTTGCGAAACTAGAATGAGTTCGACTCCCTCTCTAGGCCAAATGGTCTGAAAGCTAGCCGATATCTGCACCGACAGAATATTATAGTACCAGTGGGCTTGTAATCCATTTACAAGGTATTTTACATTAAATCTAAGTGTCCGCCTGTAGTGGAGTTGATCGATTGCATCGCATAGACTCTTGATTTTAATCAGGATAGTGCTGTTGCGAAACCAATTTGCCAGTGGAGCTTAGGCATCTCAGGCTTCCTTAAAAAGCTTCAGTCTTAATACCTTATAAGGACGGGGATCATTATCATCTCAAATAAAGTAATGTCGAGTTACATTTGTTTAATTAATATCTTAAAACATTTCTGGAAAATATCATCATGGAAGACGATTCCTAATCAATCTGTATAATCTCAAAAGCAAACACGGTTATAATAAAACGGAGACTCCTTCCTGAATTTACAGTACGCAACATCCGATGTAGAACCTTTCTCAAATATGAATATATGTTGAAAGTTATAAGGGACTGTCATGGAATCACTAGAATGGATTTATTTGAGAAAGGATGGGCATTGAAGATGCCAAATTATTCTTTTGCATTATTGAGCCAAGTTCCTAGCTACTACCCAATTATTCATTGCCCATCCATTACAACGCTTTCAATCACATATAACACGTTACAACAACAAAAGAGGAAGAATGGAGCTTTGGGTTGTTACAGCACCCACCATATAGCATTGATTTTGTTCCGGATACTTTTTTTAACATTTTATTACCAAGAGTTATAAGTTTTAGTACGAGGAGTTAGTTGATTTTTCTTTCGCTGATCAAAATTTAAATAATTCAAAATCTGTACTTGTATCATTACTTGAGCCAAATAATGATCCATCTGAATTATATCATAAAATAGGCACAGCATAAAATGTCCGAGCTTCAAATCCGCTGCATCTCTGCTACCACTGCACAGTCTCTGGGGAAACATGGGGACTGTACCGCACATCAGCTGCCTGAGAATTTTGAGGTCAAACATACAGACATTATGCCTAAGTTAGAGGAAACAAGTAAAGTCAGCAGACTGGACCAACTTTGATGTTTGGCATGACAACCATGCGAGAAGTGTCATTTAGATTGACTGAATAAATTGGTTACTGTAGATTTAAAATAGTATATGTATTTGGAAATAATATACATGTACACAAGAATGTGCAAAAATCGTGAAACTAACAACCTTGAGCAAAGAGTTGTTTTTTTTCTTTGCAATATTTCTTATCCGCATCAAAGGAAACTCGTAGTTTGTGTTTTGCGGAATAAGAATGGCTTTATTCACTTTGAAATATTGGGTGGTTGACCATAACATAGCCTCTTGCTCGACTAAAAGCAAACAACTACCACTACCGCAACAGAACTCTTTAAATAGCAAAACATTTGCAAATGATGGTAAAAGATGATGAAAGTAATTTAACCCAATTTAACATCAATAAACAAAAGTAATCTCTAAAATTTTAATTAAAATAAAGGTTACAAAAGGTTAGACAATGTAGCAAATATCAAAAATATTATAAATAATGGAATAAATATTAGAAAATTGAATAATAAATTTTAGCTTTTATTTATAATTTATATAAGTACATATTTCATTAATAATTATTTATAATTTTAAGGATTAATTCTATTTGTAGATTGTTTTTACCGGCTATAAATAATTGATAAATATTATATTGTTGGTTGTTTATATTATATTAAAATGTTTAAAATTAAATATTTAGAATTTCTACAATAAATATTTAAAGATTTATTCGACAGGCCACTAAAAATGTACTAAGATCTCAAAAAAAGTAATCATTTTCATAGTAATGTAATTTTTTGCTCGTTTTTTCTGTTTTAAAAGTGTTGGTCCCGATGGTCCATTTATAATAAAATTTTATTTCGTGTATCACAAAAGTCTTAGATCGTAACTTCTTTTGTAATATGGACATGACAGATAGACATTTTGATGTTCACTGCCCATCTGCACTCTTCATGGGATCTAACCCTATTAAAGAGCACTTCATATGAAGCGATGGGGAAAAAAGGCATTAATTTTATGTCACTCCATTTTCTTAATTGCAACACTTTTATTATGAGAATTAGTACAAAGCATCTATGAAGCCATGTTTTTTGTAGAATATCATAGATTTTAGGTTCTTTCAAAAAAATCTAGGAATTTGTATGGGACATACCTTGATAATCCTTCTAAATTATCTGACATCCACTTTTTTTATTTTGTAGTTTGATATTATTTCATTTATACTTAATTTGATATATTACTGTTTATGTTATGGACATTCTTTGTAGTTTAATTTAGACTTTGTATTTTTTTATTTTATGTTTATCGACTTAATTAAACTTTTGCAGTCGTAAAATCTTTCATCAGTCGCTACCACATGTCGCATTTTTTATGCATAAATCCACATTTACATAATTTTTACAAAAATTTGAATGCTAAACTATTTCACTTTGTTCTTTTGTGTTTCTTTATCAATAAGGTCATAAATCAATTTCATAATCAACATAAAATGTGTTCTTTTTGTAAGAAGTTTGAAGGAACCTATGTATGTCTTTCTGCTCAGTATACATTAATTACAAAGAAATGTTACAAACTGTATACGTTCACAAAAATGCTGTATGATACTGTACTTTGGAGTCTCCAAAATGTACATGTACATTGTAATGCTAGTATGTTTTGTAAGTTTTCAATGTATGATATCTCTGAAAACAGTCAACAGGGTGCATGTAATGTCTATCTGTACACCTGCTCTCACACATGCATACAAACGCACAAACACTCACAGAATCAGCAACTGCACTGCAGCACGCATATCATTTATCATATAGAAAGTCTAACTATATATTGCAAGTAAATATGACTGCTGTAAACATCATTTCGAGCTATACTCAACATACGACCGCAACTGGTAAATCACAATGTCGAGTATAGCTCGATGTATGACTTCAAAAGGTTAATTTGAAATTAATATTCTTCAATATTTATTTACAGTATTTTACTTCTTGTTTTTATGTATTGTTTGCTCTGTATGCTATTATTTAATTATAAATATATCTATTATTCTATAATGTATTATTATTTATATTATTTCTTTAATTTTTTTGAGTTAAATAAAAGTGGTCAAGTTGGTGCATGTATTATATCAAGCAATCTATATTACTGATCGACCTGAATACTTATTTTATTTGTAATCCAAATCAAGCATTTTCCTTTGGTACAAAGAATTTTGTGAGGGACAATGAACAAGTCTCACAGATACAGAGAGATCCGAACACCATTCTAAATCACTAGGGGATCCAAAATTACATTATCAGAAATCAGCAACAGTTGAAACAATCAGTTTGCATGATGGCAGAAGCCATCAATCTGACAAAGGTACAGTCAATCGCATTTTTGTGGTATACTATGTCTAAAGAAATGACGTTTTGTTTGAATGTCTTATTAACTCTTAGAAATAAAATAAACTTGATGGTGTTTTGAAATCTCAATCGCATCTTTTAGCAAAAATCAACTTGATGGGGTTATCTGTACCATCATCTCTGAAAGGCACACTATGTAAGACTGCAAAATATTGGACAATACTAGATCTTGATCCGGTCTTATGGGACATCCTGCCATCGAAGGAAAAACGGAAAACTATGATTAGCTTTATTTTTATTGGTGACGATCCTGGGGAAGCAATAACTAGTGAGATTTATGTGAATTTCATTAACACCATAAGATTAAAATGGGTCACATATCAACTGTGCACTTAGTATGATAACACTCGAGCAAAGGCAGCCGCAAATACAAGAGAAGGTGATGATGACTCGTATTCTGTTTATAGCCCTGAACTAAACCAACGCGACATATGAATCTTTTAATATATGAAAAGGGTCCTTACTAATATAGAATTTCATGTCTAAATAGCAAGTAGAGGAAAAACGCATGATATAGAACATAAAATTTATTGACGGCGAAATAACAGATTTTTTAGCAGTTCACTTGCAGGTCAATTTTTCAGTGGTTTTTTGAATTTGTGATTCGACATCTTTTATTTTTTGGTTCACTTAAACAACGCTTTTTTTCTTGTCATTTACATATTAACAATTTCGAGTACGAAAATTCTTGGGTCGATAGATCCCGATATTCTCTGTGAAAAAGTTCTGTGAATTATAATTTTTTAATGGTTAAATAACTTGGAGACAAAAAAATAGATTTACATTTAAATAATATTTAAGTTTGAATATTTTAACTTGGTTCGATATTTTAGAGCATAAATTTTATAATTAATTATTATGAGTTTTATGGGAAATATTTTTATTCTGTTAACGGCTTTTATTTTTTATCTGTCGATATTATTTATTATAATTATACTTTCTTAATTATAATGATTATTATTTTTTGTGATGAGAAAAGCGCAATAAAGTGAGCGTCGGGACGATAAAAACTCTTTTCTCTTAATTTTCTATTTTTTCTTTTAGTTTTAATAATAATTCCTTTTTATTTAATTGATATTGTTTCATTAATATCTTATTATATATAATCTTAACAAACTTTTATTAATTATTATTTGTTGTGTAATTACTGATATGTTTTTCTAATTATTTATTATATAAAATAAAATAACCCTTTAAAAAATTCCCTGAAAATTCGATTTCAAGAACCATTATTAAAATGATAAAAAACATTTTTTCAGGAAAATAATAGTTTATTGATATTATTTTTTATTTATTTTGTTTTTATTTAACATTTCAATTATAAAAATTTTAATAATTTCAAATATTTTATAATAATTACTATTGACTTTAACTAACAGCAAAACATTTTCTAAAAGTACAAATGCAAATCCTATTTTTTATAATTAGTTTACTAATTTTATTAATATTAAAGTTGTTTTTATGTTTAATTGTTTTAATCGATAACCGTTTTAAGTGTTTATTATAAAAGAGCAATCGAAACCAAACAAATATCGATTAATAATTTCAGTTTTATTTCAATTAACATTTGTAACGGAATTTATTAATTAAATATTTATTATTATTATTAAATTGAGAGACATAAAGGAACGAATACTTCATATTCTTCTTCTTCTTCTTCTTCTTATTATTATTATTATTATTATTATTAATATTATTATTAATAATAATTAAATCTATTATTATTATTGTGAGGAATATTTTAAATTTGGTATGTTGAAATTGGTTTGTTGAATTTTGTATGTTGAGTTTAGTATTTGGAAATGTGTTTCTCCCACCCAGATGGAAAATTGATATTTTGGATGTTCACGATAAATAATTATTCGAGTATAATTTATATAATTTATATTTTAAAGTACAGCATAAGATATGTAAAAACATTAAAAATATTAAATCGTTTCAAATTTTCATATTAAAAATTTAAGTAAAGTAAATAGCTTTTAACTAAATTTCAAATTAAATAAATGTTCTTTCTTTACATAAAATCATTTTTTAAATAAAATTAATATGTAAATAAAATTATTACTAAATTACAAATTTGAACTTTAAAAATAAAATCTGAAAATAATGAAAAATTTGTTCGAATAATTGTTTATTAACAAACATTAACAAAAAATTATCAATTTAGAACGATGTCGAATGACGAGAGTTTTGCTGAGAGTTGTCCAAAAGACAATTCTGATTGTAATGAAAATAAAAGTTCGAAAACCAATGTTGGTGTTCTTAATAATAATAATTATTATTATTATTATTGTTACGACACGAGTGTTCATCAAAAAAATTTTTATGGGATGCCAAATCTAGATTTTGAATATATTGACAATAAATAAAAATATGTTATGTTAAATATTAATTAACAAAGGTTGTTTTGCGATATTTTGCAACTTTCTTAAAGAAAATCCATATCGTTCTCTATTGGATCAAAAAGTCTCCGGTATTTTCCGATGAAAAATACATTCAAGTTAGAGCTCCTTATGATTACATCGATGTGGACGACGAACTAACTCAATTCATGGTAATGGCGACGCTAGCAATTTTGATGATCATGATGAGGAGCCACTTCGAATAACAACAACTAAAAATGATCCTGGAGTTCGGTGAATTTTAGTGATAAATGTTCACTTTATTCGAAAATCGTTCAACCACAATTGTTTTAGCACTAATTCCTTTTTCCTTTAAATCACAATTTACATTTATGTACATCAGTAATTTGACCATTTTATGTTTTTCAATGTGACTTTAATTTTTACGATGTAAATTATTTTTAATTTTAACGAAATTATTTATTTGTTGAATATAATAACAGAATTAGCTGTGATGATTAAAATAAAAGAAAATAAATAAAGTTTCAAAAAAATTGATTTAAAAAGAGAAACTAAAAAAAGTTAAAAGAATAAAAATAATCAACTTGTTTGATCGAATCAATTGAATTAATGTTTTGTTTAAAAACATTGCGCGAATTTGAAAGTGAAAATTGATCAGTGTAATTTTTGTGTTTGTCTGGCAGAAGTTTGGAAAAGGGCTGGTGCAATTATGATTTGTTATGAATTGCCATTTGTTTGTAAATCAATCTCTGTATATGGAAACGATTGTGAGCGAAATTTAAAAAATAAAAAATTTTCGTTTTTGAGCTTATTTTAATTAAATGACAATTTTTCATGAAATAATGTTGAAAAATCAATGTTGGTGCAAGAGCGAGCTTGGCGTAGATGCCGCGATATGGCGAGTCGTGGCGGCAATAATGTAACAAAGGCTTACTAGAGTAGCAGTAAGACTTTCTTTGGATCTCGAATTGAAATGTTTATCAATAACTTCTGGATTCAATGATGAAGTTTTCCCCTCGATTCTAATTTGACGATAAAGAACACAGCAATAGAAAGCAGCGTTGACAAAATAAGTTTCTGTGAGATGATCTTCACTTTTACTCAAAGCATTAGAAAAAAATTGACATACATTAATATAAATTTTCTTTTGTTTTTTGTAATTATTTAGTTTTTGTGGGTTTTTTTAAAAAATTATTTTTAGCTTTTTTTAAGTTTCATAAACCTTATGTCTTTATTCTTACATGAGAATCTCCAACACTGTATAGCAGCGCGGAACAAGATAAAAAAATCCAATAGGAAATGGAAGCGTGAAAGGATGATCGATCTCAGCAATGCGATTGAAGAGTCCATAAAAGCCAGAAATTTCAAGAAAAATGGAACGGACTATCTTAAACTGTGTACCTTGGGGAATCCGGATACAAAGGTACACACGCTGTTTACACCGGTACCTTCTGTGTTCAATGGGTGGTCACTATCAAAAGCTTTTCGAAGCTCGTCAAGTGGGCAGATAGGACTCGATACCCTGGAGAATGCTTCGTTAGTGCTGACTTTCCTGGCGAGTTTGAAATAAAGCTTGCTATATCGCAGCTGAGTAATGAGAAGGCACCCGGATCGAATGGAGTGATTGCTTAAATTCTGAAGTTGGGTGGGCAACCACTCGATGACAAACTGAAGCTTGATTTTGAACTGATATGGAACGGTGTTAATGAATTTCCACCGGCTTGGAGAGTGCTAAAGTGGTGACATAATTCAAAGGACAAGATCCGACCCGAACAACTTTAGGGGTATCTTTCTATTAGAAGTTACTGGTAATTTTTTCGCGAATCATCGTAAATAGAATCACAGAATCAGCGGCCGTAAAAAGCAACTGATGAGAGAGCGCATTGCTCGAGATGTGCTCTGAATATTCAACGAAACAGCAGATTTGGAAGAATACAGAGAAAGTCTAAAAGAAAGATGAGGAATTTAAGCACCTGATCAAAGGAACTATATCTGAGCAACTGAAAGAGGCAGTCGAGCACGAGAAAGAATATCCGAAAATGCTTCAGCCGCGCATCAAAATATTAGCTTGCATATTCCCTTCTTGCTTTAAAGAATTTTCTGTGCAGAAAGAATTCACAAGACAAATTAAGAATGTGCATCTGACCATGGTATCGACGATACAGAGAGGTGCTGGTTCATTTATATGTCCCATGGATAACTGCCACAAAACTTATAAAACTAATGGATGGCTACATATAAATTATTAATTGATCAACGAACATCCAAGTAGTACAAAGAGAAAAAACAGAAAGACGTACTGGTCCGTTGAACTTCAACGGGAACATGATATGCCAGTGTCTGTCGGTGTAACTCATGAGGGCTGTCAAGGAGTAATCCCTAGTATGGTGCTGAATTTTTGGTTGGATAATATAACGGATAAGGGAATGTTCCATTGCCCGTTTTCCCGTTGTACTAAGTGCGTTTATACAGCCAGAAGTCTCCAGAATCACGAAACGAAGGAACATGACAGGTCATTTCTCAGAGGGAAGCTAAAGCGCGTCCGTGCATTGAAAGCTCGCACTCTTGCATCTGAAGTCGAGTGACAGGATCAGAAAACTTTGTATTTGTCAAATGGTTTTTACCCAATACAGAGTATATGATTCACTACCCTGTGCGTAAGTGCTGAGCATTATTTTTAATACACAGTTATCCGTAACATTATTTTTATATTTTATGCAATTATTTAACATTTGTTAAAATTTTAAATTAAAAAAATCTATAAATGATTTGCCGAATTGAAATTTTAACTAACTCATAACTAACTTTAAAAACTCATAAAATATAATTTGCTCATTAAAATGTTTATAAAATTAACCAATAAAATTAACGGTTCGACCCCGTAGAAAGTTTGTTTATCAGTAACCTCCATCCGGAAATGCGAGCTAATGTTGTAAATTCCCGTTGGATATTTATAAAAATATTTTTTTTGAAATTCACAAAAAGATTGATTATATGATCTTTGTAAAGCGTTTTATATAAATAAAAAGGAATGTTGATTTTAGTATAAATAACTAATAAGAAGATGCATTAGTGTTTGTGATTTATTTGAATAAAAACGAAACGTATTTATGCAACAAATGGGGTTCATAATAGAGTTGATGACCGTAACAAGTCAAATATGTTTTTAGTTGTTCTTATTCAGGCATTCTTTTTTTGGAATGTATCAAGAATGGAATTCATTGACGCAAAATTTTATTTATATCACAATAACAATTATTCAAACAATGTTTCTTGAGGAACTTTTCTTTTGTTTTCTTTCGACTAGATTAATTATACATAAAAATAATTGATACTGTTAATACTGATAATTTATTTATTAAACGTTATTTTAAAAATTGAATTTATTATTTTTTGATTACATTATTTTTAGAGATTAACATTTTAATATTTTATAATATTTCTTTAAAATACATTATAAAATCTACATAATTTAATTTTTTATTTTATATCATTTTTAAAACGTATTTTAGTTAAATTACAACAATTTCTATTAATTTTAAATTATTTTGATGTTTTTATTTTAATATTATTTATTTAAAAACCAGTTAACTTAAATATAATTTTAGATCTTTAAAATATTTGAATAGTAATTACTGTTAAAATTTGTTAATTTTTGTTAATTTTTAAAATATCAAATTATAAATTATTTTTTAATACAAATTTCGGTTTACAATCAATTGCAATAAACAATTATGATTTTTTATTTTACAACTTAATTTTATTAACAATTTTTGTTATTCCTGAATATTTATTTTTTAAAAAATTTTTTTTTGTAATAATTTAAAATTTTAATTACAATTTTTGGTAATCTGAAATATTAATTTTTTAAAAAAACAATAAATAATTTGAATTTATTTAATTATAAATATGATATTAAAAATTAAGTATTCAAAAATTTAAAGTTCACCAAAAATCCCTAACACAAATATTTGGTGATTATTTGTTAAGATCCTAAATACATTAGCGTAGTGACCAAAATTTAAATTATAGTAAAATTTATAAATATATTTAAATATTAAAATTTGATATTATTATTTATGAAAAACAGCTCACAAAACTGGACACAAAAAACAGAAAAGGAAAGTGACAAAAAATTAAATATGGTGATGAACACAATTTGTTTCATTGGATTATTTTTTTATACAAATGAAATACTTAAATTCGAAATATATTTCCTTGTGTTAATTGTTGCTGTTCAGTTGGAATGTGAGCCCGTCATCGATATCATTAATGCTACTCCGTACAAATCGATCGAGACACACAACAAAGAGAATTCGCGTGAGACGAGCGCCGCTCAGTGACTGGTGAATGTGAGTGCAATTGGGCGCGGACGGTCAAATACGGTGATGATAAGATTGGTTATTCACTGGAAACTCGATATCCATTGCAAACTCTATCCGATAAACCGATTATCGTTTTGGTCATATCAGCGGGTCGTCGAGCGCTATCAACTCAGATAGACAGCGGTAGTGGCCACCTCTATCAAGATTGAGCCTGCGGTGACAGATTTTAAATTACCCGTACTCGGTTTAAGTCCTTATTTTTAGATACGGGTAACTCTTTTGTCAAAGTGCGTCTTCTTGATAGTCTTAATGTCTCATCAAAAAAGTTATATTAAAAGAAAATCGAGTTAAACAAAAAATTCGTTAATCATCTTATTTTTTTCATACAATTATATATTTCAAATTAATAACTCAATTTAAAAAAACGATTTTATTGAAAATATTTAAACTGTAATTTAATTTAATCACTAAAATTGAAATGAAACTGAAAATTCATTTAATTATATTTTAAAATTTATATTTTTGTCAATTTAATTTGCCACGCTCGGCTCGTGGAAATTGAAGGAATTTTCGTAATTGTGAATTTTCAATTTGTTAAATTGTTTTACAAAATTTGTTCTGTTTGCTTTGAATTTATTTATTTATTTTTCATAAAAGAGAATATATTTTTAGAAAAGGTTTTATTTATTAATATTGAAATATTATTGTATTTTCTTAATTGAAAATTGTTTCAAAAGAAATTTTTCTATTTCTAAATTATATTTTCAAAAAAAATATAAATTTCAAAGGAAATTATTTATATTTTTTACTTAAAAAGAAATAATCGTTTTGTTTTTTTTTACGATTTTTGTTCATTGAATTTATCTTTAAAAATGAAAATAAATAAATTAAAAAAGAATTTCATAAAAAAATAAATTTACTTTTTTTAATAATACTTTATGAAATAATTGAATGAAAACATTGATGTTTCTTTTTTTTCTTTTTTTGTAGGAATAATACAAAAATAATCTATTTTGATTTTAAATTTTTTTATTTATTTATTAATTTAAAAAACTTTAAAAAAATGTAAAATAAGGAAAATAAATTTCAGTCCTCTTATCCGGGAAGAGTGAACAAACTGAGGAATCCTTTGATCTTTTGTTCTTCTGACTAAATATCAAAGCAAACAACATTTTCAATTCTTCACGATTTTTATTTATTATTTAAAATTGGCAAATATTGAGGATTGTTTGTTTGAAAAATACAAAATATCAAACTAAAGTGGATGAAAGAGAAGAACTGGCAAGAAAAATGTTTCCTATCAACTAAGTATTTGTCTTAGGAATATAATCATACTGCTAAACAGTTATTAAAATAGATATGTGTAAATATTATTTATTTTTACAAGTTATACTATAATAATATGGATTATTGTATACAGTTATGGAAACTAGAGTACATTTTATAGAAATATAGTCACTAATTTATATACACTTGTCAGAACAGTTAAAATATAGTTAAAATATTAAATTTCCATAGGAATTTAAAACTGAAATAAATATATAAAAATATATAAATTTTAAAATAAAATTCTGAATACTCGTTTTAATAACTATTGGGAGAGAGTAGTTAGTGAAGCATTAGGAAGCAATGATTCTAGGTCAAAACTGTCTTGTTAAAAATTTTTAAATTTTTTGTTGATTTTAAAATTTTTGTTAATTTGTCACAAAATATATTTATATATTATAAAAATAAATAAAACATACAAACAATCGAAATGAATGTACCATTTTTTATTTTATATGAGAATTATTAGTAATAAATAAAGAAAATTTTCAAATAAGCAAAAAAGAATGAATAAATACTTTATATAAAGGTTTTAATATAAAAACCTTATTTTATGAGTACGACGAATATGCAATTGCTCGTAGAACTGTAAGTCTGTTATCTTTTAAAAATTTAAATTTTATACTCGTCTTTTGTTATTATAAATTATAAAGTTATAATATTAAAATTTTGTCACAAAGATTTTATTTCATCTTTTAATAAATTTCAATGTTATTTTAAATGTTTAGTTTAATCGTTTTTCACTTATTTTTATTTTTATTTATTTCCCTTTAAACGTTTTCAAAATTATTGTTAAAAACTTTAGATAAAAGTTACGAAATAATATTTTAGTTTATTATCATTTCAATAATTATTTTTGTGATGAATATTTTAAATTTGGTATGTTGAGTTTAGTATTTGGAAATGTGTTTCTCCCACCCAGATGGAAAATTGATATTTTAGATGTTCACGATAAATAATTATTCGAGTATAATTTGCATTTTAAAGTACAGCATAAGATATTTAAAAACTTTTAAAATATTAAATCGTTTCAATTTTGCATATTGAAAATTTAAATATATAAAATTTAAATTTAAAAATACAATTATTAATAAAGTAACGTATTTAATTTATTACTTTTTTACAATTATTTAAATTTAAATTTATAAATTTATAAATTTTTATCTCAGAATTTTGTTGAAGAATAGTTTCTGTTTTGCAAACCACTCATTGGTACAACAACATCAAGAGATATTTTCAAGGTGGTTGATCAATTTTTTATAGATCAAAAATTTTTGAATTAGAAACATAAATTGGGTTCTATTTGCACAGATGGTGCGGCGGTTATTCGATCGGAATCAATCTTGGTACCATATGGCAGTGCTTTTACATTATGATTACTTCATATCCATGCGATCAACCTGAAATGAGATCTATTAGTCGCCTGGGATAATCACATCTGATAATTATGTACGAGCCCTTAAATTTGCAGCAATTTTCAGTCTCGATCAAGAAATAGTCTCTATTGAATAACTAAAATAGAGAAAAAATGTTCGTGAGATCGGCATCAACTTGAAAACTTGAATCAAAAACTTATTTTAAATTATGCAAATAAAGAAATCATTATATTTAAATTAATATTATTTTAATTTTGACTTTAATTATTTTTATTTTATTAAAATAATTTGAATTTTAAATCCACGTTAAGAATGGAGAAAACAAGAAGATCGTTTACGGTGGAAAGAAAATTGGAAATTATTGCTTATGCTGAAAAACAGGGTAACAGAGAAGCAGAAAGAGAATTCAATATAAATGAAATAAACATATGGTATTGGAGAAAATCGAAAATCTTTTAAACGTAATGCCAAAAAAAGAAAGCAAAAAAAGGGAGATTTGCACATTGGCCCGATTTAGAAAAGGCCATTAAAAGTATGTAATTGAGAAAATGGAGAAAGGGTTTAAAGTTTCTACAATTGATATTAGATTAGCAGCGAAAAAATTGGCAAAATATGCTTTTAGTATAGAAAATTTTAAAGAAATGAATGATTGGTGCACAAGATTTATGAAAAGAAATAATTTAAGCATGAGAGCTGTAACTTCAGTCGGACAATCGTTGCCAGCTGATTGGGAAGAAAGAAAAGAATCATTTTTACTTTTTATTAAAGATAAAAAGAGAGATATCGATTTGAAGCATCTTGGGAATATGGATGAAGTTTCTGTTAGTTGCGATATTCCGGATACAAGGACAGTTGATGAAAAAGGAAAAAAGATATTCTGAACAAAACAACCCGAAATGAAAAATATAATTTTACAGTTATATTAACTGTAACTGCTGATGGAAAAAATGTAAACCAATGGTGATATTTAAAAGACTAACAATTCCCAAAGAAAATTTTCCAAAAGGAATTATTGTTGAAGTCAATAAAAATAAATGGTCCAATAGTGAAATAATAAAAAAATGGATAAAAATGAAAATATAATATATAAATAAATAAATAAAAAAATGAAAAAATAATAATGAAAAACTTTGGATAAAAAGAAATAATTCCTTTTTAAGCCAAAATCACTTTTAATATACGAATTTGCTAGATGTCATCTTACCGAGGAAGTTAAAAATGAAGTCAAAAAATATTCCGAACTTGCAGTGATCCCTGGTAGCCTCACTAAAAGCCTTCAACCACTTGATCTATCAGTTAACAAATCATTCAAATCTAAGCTAAAGATACATTAGGAAAATTGGATTATCAATGGTTGTCACATTTACAACAAAACGGGGAAAATCAAAGGAGCGACATATTCAGAAATATGCGATCGGATTGTTAAAAGCTGGGAAGATGTTACACCACAGTGTATTAAAAATGCATTTAAGAAACCAGGGATTCAAACTTATGATGAAAATATCGAAAGTGATGATGATTCAGAAATTGAAACTGGAAGTGAGGATAAAGATTTACAAGAAATCCAAACGGAATTTGTGCACATTTTCGAAACATTTGAAATAATAGATGATGAAGATTTTTATGGATTCGAGGAAATCCAATAATCTTAAAATAAAATTATTGGTTTTGTTTTTATATATTGATGTTTTTATTTTTATATAAGTCGCACACGCGTATAAGTCTAACCATTTTTTTTTCATACTTTTTTCATATAAGCCACGGTTTATAGTTCGATAAATACGGTAATAAATAAATACATTTTAAAAAAATGTTTACAAAATTTGTTGAAATTAACATTAGGATTTATGAAAATTTAATTTATTTTAAAATATTGTTAAAATTAAATATAAATAATTTTGATATAATAATTAATAGAAATAGTCAGTTAAATATTCAATTTAAACATGATTTACTTATCACAATGTCAAATAAAAATAAAAACAGCATTGTAATAGCTATTTCCCTTTTGAATGTTTTTAAAAGGGTTATGATGTCTAATCTAAAATTACTCGTAAAAATGTCTTTCAGGATGCGTATTAAAGTTCTAAGTTAGAATTTTCAATTTTTACACGACTTTAAATGCTCACAGGCTTTATTTGTTCAACTTGGTTGTGTGTCCTCTCTAATACGAGTATGTAGATGACAGTGTGTCACTCCAATGTAAGAATTTTAACATCCGAGACATATGAATTTATAAACGATATATTAGCTCGCACACCCAAATCTTTTTTAATTTTATTCTGTAAAATCCTTTTATATTCGAAGTGATAGACATAACGTGTACATCGTTGTTAACGCAAATAAGTAATTCATGTTTAAATTTTCAAAAATCCTTAGAATTGAACTTTCACTATTGGTTTCAGATGCCTCCAATTCATGTATTTCTCTTTCATCATACTCTTTGTCTAATGTCTCCTTACAATCAGAGTACATATTCTTATTCAGTCTTCCGCAAAATGTCCAAACCTTTGTTAGCTAAATTACAGGTTGAAGATAAAGGTCATACTCAGTGTAGCGAGCTTTTTACAAAACCACTTTTGCATTTTTCCTCACATAAACTGTTTAGTGTAATTTACAGTTCAGTGTCTGTTCTACTCTGAAGATTTCTGTCTCGTAATTTTCATTCATCCTTTTAAGACGAACAATCTTCATTGAACTGCAAGAAAAGCGAATCTGTTATTAGCCTCAGTCTCAATTGTGAATTTTATATTGTGATGTCTATCATTCATCAAATTAAAAATGGTGCTATATGAAATACTAAGAAAACATCATCTCCATATCTCTTATAAATGCTTACTTAAAAGATATATATTTATAGAATTATATTGTTCTTAGTTTCTAGCGTATTTCAGTAAGACCCTTTATAGTTATGTCTGTATTTTTGACATATGTCGTCATTCAGTCAGAACTCAAAGAAATAAAAAATATTTTGCAAAATATCTCCGCTACATGTTGTCTATCGGTCTGTGTTGTGCAAAATACGCTAATATGATTGGATGAATCACTTTCGATATGTGAGCCTAAAATTTAGTTCTTTTTTGCAATTGTGATTTTTCTTTTGTTATAACTGTCCAAAATTTAGTCAGAAGTTTTATTAAAATAAAAACTCTTTGATGATTTGAGTAGTTGTCGAACTTTAGATAAATCTAAAAGAATTTATGTTTGGTCTTGTATGAATGAGCTCATAAGGGATTTATTGAAGGAGAACTGATTCGATTTGTGTTTGAGTGAATGGTAACATGGTAATTCGGTTATTGCAGAAGAGACTGCAAGATGAAACAAATAGGACATAGGAAACAAATTTCCGTTCCATATATTTCTTTCCGTTAGAATATTGTTAGATTATCAACGAAGTTTCAATCTTTTTGCCTTTATTTTCAAAAAATCATTAAAGAATAAATATTAAATGATGTTTTGGATATGCTATAAAACTAAATATGCTTTTACTCTCCGATTGAAAAATTGTTAACAAAATAATAGTTAAAGATTCAGTAAAGAAAATCAGTAGTTGTGATGAGAATTCCTTATTAAATTATAAATAATTAGAGCATTAATTATGACTATGATAATAATAACATGATCCGACGGTTCCAGATCTGGCGCTAACTTTGCAACGAAAGAATAATTAACCGGATATCCGATAAAAAATTTAAATATATCGATTATATATATATATATATATATTAGAGCTGTGTTACATTTAAGCATGAACATTAATTAATATGAGATGTATAAAAGGACTAATGCAACTCCTAATATAGAGTGAACCTTTTTATACAATTACGTATAAATAAATGAATAAAAACATATTTTGGTTAAAGGATTGTAATAAACTATCAAAGGAAATAATAGATGACAGATCAGAAGAGCCACAATGATCAAATCACACAGGAAAGATAGGTTTATCATTACTTAATAAAGTTAATTTATGATAATTGTTGACCAAATAAACCAAGATTACGATTGCTCTTGGAACTGATCTATTTACTGTTTTTCGACACTATTATCGGGTTCCGGATCCGGAATATGAAATAATGGGAGGCCTGTTCGGGATTCGAACATTTGAATTATTATATTTTAAATTAAAATATTATCATTATTTATATTCTCAAAAGAAAATTAAATGAAATTGAAAAGAAAGTTGACCCTTTGACATTTACTTAAGAAAAATAATTTTTGTTTGTTTTTTGTAAAAATTTTGGTTTTTGAACAATGATTCGATGAGTTTTTATTAATTTGAGCATAATTAATTTTTTTTGATAAGTATTGTGTTTGATCTTACCTTTTAAAAGATGACCTTAAAATTGTTTAAAATTATTATGATGTAAATTGATGAATGAAAATATTCAAATTGTTCGAGAAAATAAATTGAGATTGATATTCTCTTTTTGATTGATTTGATTTGCGCGAGAGCGATGGTGACGCCGAGAGTATTGGGAGTGTTTCTGCTGATAGATTTCTCGCGGGAATTGTATAAAAGGTTATTGGATATCGGAGCTGAAGTTATTTGTGGGGTTTGTGAAGCTGATGAAGAATCAATGGACATGAGTTATGTCATTCTGAGTGTCATTTTATTGTCGAATGATCTTCAAGTTCTACAGACTCAAATCAGTTCTCTGATCGAAAACTTAAATAATAACAATAAAGAATTGTATGCAGTTATCGTTTTTTGTACCCGTGACGTTAGTACGAATCATCGTCGAGTATCTGAGATAGAGGTTGATCAAATCAAGACCTGTATTAATGAAGAGATTTTACCCGCCGTGATAGTAACGCGACTCATGTTATCAATCATTAAAAAATCAACAGGACGACTTATTTTTATTAATTCAATATGGGCCCAGCAATTCATCCACAGAATTTCCCTGTGCAACCCTGCTATCTCCGTCCAATTCTTGGGGCGACCTGGGGATCAGGCAGAACAAGGTCATCTATAAGATGATAGCAAAATTGTAAATTGTACCGCTCAAAAGGTATGAGCGCCGATTGTTTTGATGAGAAAATTAATTAAGACTCTGTTCTCGTATATTGCAAACACGAGGTTAAAACGTAATGAACGCGATTGTTAATGTAATAGATACGCATAAATATATTCGATTAAAAAACTATTTTTAAGTTTTAATTTTTTTTTGATTGTCCATAGCCAAATAGAATAAGCGATTTACAATTTAATAATTAAAATTTCATATAATAATCATAAACTCCCCCTTCTTAAAACCAGACACAAGAAACGGTCGCTTATAGAAAGACCTCCATGTAGGGACTGGGATACGAAGGGGAAATAATATACTAATTATAAATATGAGAATGTATATGAATGTAGATATAAATATAACTATAAAACTAGAGTGAGTGTTATACGTAAGCGATATTTGAGTAGAGAATTATTTACATGTAGGATTAAATTTATTTTTAGAAATTTAATTACGGTAAAATTACATTTAAAATACATTAAATTATTTTTAAATTTTTTGAAAGTAACAAACGTACATCTAACAAAACAACCTACAAAAATACTCCTCACAATGACAATTATTATATATTTAAAAAGTAAAATTTGTTTCATGGACTCGTTGGACGAAGAAAGTACTACTTCTCGTCCTACCCGAACTTTCAGATAGGCGGTAGATTTCTTTGATAAAAGCAATTTAATAATTAATAAGAATAAATTTTTATAAATAGATCAAAGATCTGTTTGATCATCAGTCGTATTGGCAATATTAAATCCCTATCAAAACAACTCAAAGTTTGATAACTTCTCGTTGCTTTATCAAAGAATTTTATTTTCTAATGAAAGAAGAATTCGTCTTTTATTTTCTTCAATCAACGACAATTTTCGTCATCAAAAAAATAACGGCGACAATTTATTTCCAACGAATTCTTTCGCTTTTTCTTCAATTTCTCTATTTAAAAAAAATATAAATAATTTATAATTCTTAGTCTTCGGTGTGGTCATTTATTTCGTTTTCACTTTCTAAAATAATAAGCGTACATTCTTCTGTTCTTCGGATTAATCTCAGTTTCTTTTCCTTCAGTCCGGAATTCATTGAAGAAACAGCTGTTTGATAAATTGCCCTTAGATCTTGATCAACAACTTTATTTATCTTTTTTACGAAAAAAATACGACAGCTGTTTTATTTTAATTGAAAATTATTTATTAATACGTTTGTAGGTTGTTATCCTCTTCGGGTGCAATTTTCTTTTGTCAAATTCCTTATACTTTTAATTCATTTTCTTCTTCAAAGATGACCATATATCTCTTATAACTGTAACTTGATAAAAATATATTTAAATGTCAAAAAAGGATTTATTTATAATTTCGTATGTATTTCTTTGACAAATTAAATTGCATTAGTTTTTCATCTTAAAAAATGTTAAAATGTTTAATGATCGATATTTGGATCATTAATTTCCAACTTTATTACATTAAAATGTGTCGTGACAATTTCTCTCGGGAAACGAAATATCTTTAATTTTTTTCTGAATATAATATCTAAAAATTATTTGTAAATTTGTTCGAGAAAATCTGTGAAACAGATCAAGAAACAATGTCAATGAAGCAAACTATATTACGATTGCAATTGTATAAGGGGGCTCAGTCAGAAATATTATATCATCTACATAAGTCATGTTGCGGAGACAGTGAATCAATAGTATAAATTTGAGAATATTTTTTCGAATAGTCCTAAAATTATTTCTTCTCTTTTCATCTCTACTTTCATCCGAATTATTCTCTCCGTTATTTTTAAAATATTTCTTAATATAATAATTCAGCCGAAAAAAATATTTTCTCGAAAAATTATTCAAATTAGAAAATTTATCGGTATGAAAATTTTATTTTGAATAATTGTGATTATCGTAATAATCATTTGACATCATCAAAGTACAAACTTTACACTTAAAACTGCGCTGAACAAATTTTGTTTTGAAAAATTTTATTAAAATTGAAAAATTGTGACAAAATATTTACAACAATAAATCATACACACATTCACCACACACACATATCATCCAATCACATTCATTTAATTAGACAATTCAAATACACCCAACACAAACATGCACGTTAATCGATATTTCATTTTCATACAGTTATTTCCCCCACATTAACACACACACACACTGATCTCAACAATTTAAAATCAATAATGAAGCACAACAATGCTTATTTATTAATTTTTTATTTATTCTTTTAATTAATTATTTTTTTACTTGATTTATTTTTTTATTTTAACTTTCTTTAATTATTTATCTAAAATTATTTAACTATTTTAACTGAATTATTTATTTATTTAATTTATTTACACTATATTACAAACTGGCATATATTTTCGGTCAAACTGATTAATTTCCGCTCCAAGTCATGTGTTCCGCCTGATCCCCGAGATGCCCGAAGACCGTACGGTGGCAGCAGTGGCGCATTTCTAAAATTTAAAAAAGGATATTTTATAATAACTCATGAAACTGACAATAAATTAATTAAATCAGAAAATGAAAAATCAAATACAATAAATAGAGACAAAAACAAAAATCAGATAAATAATAATTATGATAATATTGGTTTTGTTTTGACTGTTCCCTACTCTGAGGGTTTCAGGAAATTCAAAAACTCTATTTTGAAACATCGTGAAAATAATTTATTTAATTTAAAAATTGTATCTAGATCATGCAAGATAGGAAGTTTGTTTAGTAGTAAATCTATCACTCCAACTGGGTTATGTTCCAATTTAGTTTATCAATATAAATGTAATGGGTGTGACGCCACATACATCGGAGAGACTTGTCGTCATCTCCGTGAACGGATTCAGGAACATAATCGCAGGAAAAGTGATAGCAATATTGCTCAACATAAGAAGAACTGTTTGAATAGTAACGTTGATGTAAGTAATTGTAAGATTTTGTGTTCACAATTTGATAATTACTTGGAGAGGGTGATGTATGAAGCATTGTTGATCAAATCTTTTGATCCTAAAATCAATGTCCAAACACCATCCTCTTCAACTTTATTGAAAGTATTTTCATGGTTTAAATGACATAATGATTACATAAACAATAAACAAAAATAACACCATTTTAATTTTAAATTTTTATTCGAAAACATGTTTCGCCACTTTTGTGGCATCTTCAGTTGATAAATGAAGATGCCACAAAAGTTTTCGAATAAAAATTTAAAATTAAAATGGTGTTATTTTTGTTTATTGGCGAAATTGCCATTTGATTTAAAGAAACTTGATTACATAAACATTGCTTTGATATATAAACGCGAGTATATCATTGTTAATTCAGTCTGATGATGACGGTTGATCCGCCGAAATTAATAACAATATATTCTGACGAAAATTTTTTGTTTTTTAAAAAATCATTATCGTCATTTTTTAAATATTTTATAAAACATTAAAAAAAATACAGAAAGTAGTTTTAATAATTTGTTTCTGTGATAATAACACATTTTTCTTGAAAATAACAATTCGTTTTGGTATGATCGAAAATTCTAGCATAACACCACTAAGACCAGACAATTTGCTTCCAAATTTCTGATTAAAAAAATCAGTAGGAGCATACGTTTTTAGTTATTAATTCACTGTTTTTAATGAATATTTAACCTTCGTGATATTTCCGTGTTGATGAAATCTTCTTCATGCAATATTGATATCTTTGAAAAACTTCAGCAGTACAAATTCTCTCAATGTCACACAAAAAAGAACAACTACAAACACTTAAAATTGATAATACGTATTTATCAATAATAGTGGGCTATTAATAGGTTATAAAATAATTATTTATCAATAATTATTAAATAATGTAGTTAGTGGCGCTACAAACAAACTTTATATTGAAAGGGCGCACTGATATTTAATCATAGGATCCATCACATTTTTCGTGTAAGCTTTCGAAATACTAGTGTCACCGGTTAATATTTTCATCTCTGATAGTCTGTTATAACTTATAACTTATAAGGAAAGTGTAAGAACTTTATGAATTAAATGATAATGCTTGATATCAAATAAAATGTATTTTGGCTTTAGATCACGTTCCACTTGAAAAGGTTCTAGCAAGATTTTATCAATTAAATACTAATACGTCATGATAAAATGGAATGAAGAACTTACTTTCTTATTTTTAGCCAACGTATGTACGAGGAAGACTAATACCTGGTCGATGAAAAAGCTTAAGACCTGCTTTATTTCCTCCATGTGTCAACAAGTGACGGTATCTCACGTGTCGGGTATGGCACACCAACCTTCAATTGTTGCTATTATACAAGAATTAATCAAATCCTTCAGGGAATAATGAAAGAAACGGCAATGCAGACCATGTTTTTTACAGGCTGCAGTCGGAAGTCAAAGAAGGCGGAAGAAAAAGTATGTTAAACTTAAAGAGCAGATCAGGCGTGCAGTTGAAAGTTACGGGAGATCAAGTCGTTTGACGTTTTTAAGTTCAATCGCTCATTTTTTATACTATTAATAAATATTGTAATTTTTATATTGTTGTAATATAAGCATTTTATTTTAATTCATTAGCCGTAATTTCAATTCAGTCGTGGTCCATCAGTGATAATAGGTAATAGGTAATAGTAATAGTTAAAAGTAATTTTCTGTAAAAATTATTGAATTTAGTACAAATTATTATTGAAATAATTGTTTTTATTAATTTCAATACTTAAACAGGTTTGGTAATAAAAAGTCCTAGAATCATTGAAAGATAGTAAAAGAAACGTTTTTTTAAATATCTGATCAATGTTTTAAGAAATGTGTTTAAAGGGATTAGTGAATGATGTCAAAGTATCAAATAAAGCATATTCATTGATATAGATATGGACAATCAGGTCTGATAGAATGTAACTTCCGCTTGAGCTGCTTGTTAGTGAAGAAACATGCTTCCAGACCTAAAATAGAGTCTCTAAGGTTTATGGGGTTGTTGTGTTGGATGGGAAGAATTTAAACGTGCTGGGGAATAGTCGAGTTAGACTATTCCCCTTCTCTTTGGTAATTTACAAAAGGGTCGGAGCGTAACACATGCAAACAATACTCAAAACATCAACATTCCAAATATTCCTCACATCCGCCTCGCCATTCCACATTTCTGATCAAAATTATACCATCTTCTAACTCTAATTCATAACTTCTTTCATGTCTTCTGTTTTCTACTGTGACTGAATCCATATATCGATCTTCTTCCTTTGTAGCATTTTCTATTTTTATCAACACTTTATCCCCTGTATGAAATATTCGCTTTGTCTCTATCGTATTTTCACTATTTTCTTTCTTATTACAACTCTGTTTCTTGGTATCTTTCAAACAATGTCTTAGCTTTCTACCAAATATCATTTCTACTGGTGAGATACCTGTGGTAACTTGAATTGTGCTATTCATCATAAATTCTACTTCTGGCAAAAATTTCAGTCCAATCTTTGTGGGCTTCATCTTTACTGATAATAATTTTTAAAATTAATTTAAAGCATATAATTTTCCTTGGCTTTATATATATTTTTTAAATCAATTTTTTTTAAAAATCAATTATTTAACAAATAATTTCAACTTAAATTTTTAGCAAAATAAAATTAAATTATTTTTGAGAATAACTTTTAAAATTAATTAAAGATATTTTTAATTATAACTATTTCCAAAAATTTTGATTCGAGATATTTTCTTATTTTAAATATTCAAAAATTTTAAGAGTGCGCCTGATCATCACAAAACTATTTTCACTTATTAAACAATAAAAATAGAGTTATAAAAGTTAGTGAAATAAAGTTATCAGACATGAATGCCCGGAAAGGAAGGTTATTCCGAGCTCTAATGTCATTGTCAGCATGATTTTGAAATAAAATTCAGAGCAGTTAATGTAGCATCACTATTCTATTTTTGATCATTATGAAGTCATATACGTGGTTTACAAATGATTTTTGACATTAATATTCCGATGTGAGCTTAATTAAAGAGAACGAATTGCACGAGGAATACATTATATTTTATCTCATCATTATTTATTTCTCCATAGTTTTTTTAAAATGTGTTAATTCACATTCTGAAAATCATGCAGCTGTGATTATATTATTATAACAATGTCTCATTAATATATAAATAATTGACGATTCATTAGGGTAAAAAGTTTCTTTTTAATTTTAGTTATATCTACAGAATATGTTTAAGGGTCAAGGTCGAATTTGAAATAAAATATGTTTCATTTTCAGAAAAAAATTGAATTCTCTGACAGAATTATAGAAAAATATAAAATAAATATCTTTTTATCTGTAAGACAAGTTGATACAATTTGCGGATATTGAATTTTTAAAATCAGTTTTTCCTTCTTTGGAACACAATTTAAGTTTTAACCTTTCTTGTAACTAAGAGTTTTCCTAAACGACTTTATTTCACTTACATTTGATTCCACCAACAGAATTATTTTATGTTATCAATTGCACAAGTAATGTTTCAAATACCTTCATCAGGTTTCGAAGTTTTATAAATGTAGGTTTAACATAAAATATAAAAGGTTATTTATCTTGGTTACTTGTGATTGTTGATAAGGTACATTAGGCGATTCATGAGGTATTGTTTGATGGTAAATAACATACATATATTATAGGGGTTTCAGATATATACGAAAAAATCGATTTTTAAGCACTTTTCTTAGAATTTCAGAAATATTTGAAAAAATCGATATTTCAGCCCTTTTTCAAAAATGTTGATATGGAATCTTAATGTACGTATATGTGTTTCACCCTAGGGTTTCAAGTGCATCAGCACTTTTTTGATATTCGGCTTCCTTGTACCTCTAAAATCGATGTGCATTTTATGTAAATTTGCACATTATGTTAATTATAGGAAAAATTAATCAATACATGCAAATTCTAATTGCACATTCAGATAGAGAATCAAAATGTGCATCAAACACATGATATTGATTTTTGACACTAGCACTTTTAAAAAATTATATTTATTGATTTTTTTTTCTTTTTTGCACATGTGCAGCTTAAAGAGCACTGTGCTAGCACATTAGAAATGTGCGGCACAATGGACACTATCGATTAGCACTTTCAAAATATCGATTAACACATTTTTGCACTGTGCAGCGATCGATTAGCACTTTTTTCATCGGTTGCTATGAAAAGGGTCACGGTTACTGTGGATACGGTAACCGTTACCATGGTTACAAATGCCTTGAATCATTGTATCCGTTTCTAATGAAAACGTCCCTTGGTTACCGTTGCTATGGTAACTAAGACCTTGGTCACCGTTGTTACCTAGGTTAAGGTGATCAGAACCGTTGCTAGGGTGATAGGAACCGTTGCTATGGTAACTGGTGATCTCCGGGGGATTTTGTGTGGAGAACATACATTTTCTCCCTACTAATTACGTTTCCTCTTAAATATAGAAAGTTTCTTTGACATTCCTTTGATTATTTTAAATTTTAATGAGTTTAATGAGTTAACCGTACACTTTTTAGGGAAATTATTCTTCATAGAAGTCACGTAAAAGATAGTAACAATTGAAAGAGGTCGCGTGAGACTGCGCGAAGTAGCACGATTTGGCATTTGTCTGTGTCAGCATTCTGCTAAGAAATCGAAAATTGGATTATAAATAATTAAAATAATTAAATTATTTTTATATAATTCATTGTGTTTATCCTAGAGACAAAATCCTCAATTTTCTAACTTCATAAAAATTTATTATAAAAAAATTCTTTCCTTGGTTACTAATATTATTTCCCTTATATATTAAAAAAACATAGAATATAAATTTATTATTATTTATTAAAATGAACGAAATATTAGGTTGGTTAATAAGTCAATCCCACTTTTTATACTTGAAATTATTTCGGCCGTCAGACACTGTATTTTGATTCTTTTGTTTAACATTTTGTATTTAATAGGTTATGTGAATTTCCGACAAGGTAAACATTTTGTACACCAGTTTCCTTCCGTCTTTATTCGAAATGCTAAAGCCACCGAAGATGCTGGAGATATTTTTGCTATGTCCGGAAAAAGCTCTACTTGAAAGATATGATTTTCAAAATTTTATTTTTAAAAGATTAAAAATGAGAATTTTGACTTCAAAGACAGAGTTTGCTTTAGACGTCAATTTGATTTCAATGAAGAGATCTCGAGGTTTATCGTGTGACTTTTGCATGCTTTAAACTACAACAACAATTAATAATGTACAATCCCCACCGCAGGTTTTTCTCATCATTGCTTAACCCATGGAGGCAAAAGAAGCTTTGTTTTACAAAATGGTTACTATCAACAAGCAATGGCGTCTGTATAACAATTATAAATAGCACAATGAGTAGGCTTCTCCCGACAATTAGGTGAAACAAGATGTTAGAACGGCACAAAATTGTGCAAAGTTCATTCAAACAAATATAACAACTAAACAGTGCCTTCCTGCAAAAAGCAACCCAGTTGATATTTCTTGTTTCACGTAGCTAATATGACCAAAGAATCTGTTGGACTTTAAGCCGTACCGCAAGTACTCTCTGGACATGGTGTCTCCAGATATCCCTCTATCTAGACCATTTTCAAATACCATAGGCGGTGCTTAGTTAAATACTGATGCAAAATTAATGGCTATTTGAACGCATTTTTATAATATAAACTGATTGATTTTTACTTCAAAGATATTGGAGCGGAGAATTGCCAATTTGACCGAACATTTTTGCCAGTTTCAGAAATTAAAATAATTAAGTAAATCATATTTTTAATTAATCAATTAAATAAAAGAAAATAAAGTAATTAAAATGATTAAATAAAATAAATAAATTAAATTAAATAGAAATTAATAAATAAAATAAATAATTAAATAATTAATAGTTCGAATGAGAGTGAAAAAATGTTGCCGAGTAAAAGGAGGCAATATTCTGTAAGTTGGAAAAGAAGACATTATCAATCGATAATGTTAATGTAATTGAACAAATTGTGAGCCTCCTTTGTATATGTCGTGAATTAATGAAAAGTGATTAGGTAATTTCTTTGTTTGTGTTTGTTTGTGTGAATGTGATTGCAGTGATTGCGTGCTTGTGTTTAATGAAATGAAAATGATTGGTTTGAATGTGTATTTTTTATGTGTGTTAATTTTGTGAATTGTTATCACAATTTTTAAATCAATTTAGAGAGAAAAGTTGTATTTTTGGGAATTTTCAGGTCTAACAATAGAAAAAATTGTCGGTGTTATTTGCTCTGTTTTATTTTGTCAATTTGTGAAATTAATTGTAAAAATAAGTGTCTTTATTCAATTTCAATCTAAAAGAGAATTTTAAAAAAAATAAAAGTTTCAAATAAAGAAAATAAATTGACAAAAATAATAAAAATGTGGGAAAAAATCGGACATTAAGTTAAAAGCCAATATAAAGATGAACAACTGAAAGTCATTTGTTCAGCCAATTTAAAATTGGTGCCTGAATTCATCATAACATCGATAAAGAGTACGCTATCACTCGAAGTTTTCCCGGCAGATAAAGATGCTTGTCATCATTTTCTCGGTTGGGATATCTCCACATTTGAATTGCGTAAACGAGAAGGGATTCCGCTGAATATTTTGTTCAATAAAATGAAAAGCACTTTTCAATCGACATGCACAATGAAAAACAATTCTTCTATTTCTAAAATATCGCAGAGACACGGCTTCCTGTCCAGATATGGAGAAGCTCTGGAAACAGTATAAAGACGTTATAAACGACAATGGAGAACAGATTATTGTTTTGGTTTGAAATAAATGTGTTACAGTCAATGCTCTATAATTTCACACTTTTTGTGCATGAAAAACGCCAAGAAATACTGATGTGAAATTACAAAATGTGAAATTATAGAAAGTTGATAGCTATATATATTCCATATGCAACATGTTTTTTGTATGGGTAGATATTAAAAAATTACACACAATCATGTTCTCGTATTTTATTGGTTTTGCATCAGTCTAAAATTCTCCTAAATTCAATCACACAAAAGAAGGTTCTCATCATTCATTCCAAGAACAAACATTGGACAATCAATCGTTTGAGACTTTAACCAATTGGCGACTTTTTTATTATGATTTTTATTAAAATTTATTCAAAACATATATTAAAAAGATAACAAATAAAATAAAATTCAATTCTAAAATTTTATAAAACATTATTTTTCCAGGGTTTAATAATGCTCAAAATGGAAGCTTTTTTCAGTTTTTTGCATCTCTCAGTTATTATTTTGCTCTCTATCTTATGTAAAAGTTTCACTTCCTTACTAAAATTCGATGTTGATTGCTTCAAATAAAATTTAAATGTTTTGAAACCGTTTATAATCGATTCCTACATTTTTGTGTTTATCCCTATAAACCATCTTTGTTTTAAAGATTTCCTGATTATTAACGACGGACGTTTGCTTTTATCATTAGTGTTACAACAAAATGAAATCGTTAAACTCTCTTTATTCTTTTTTCTTTCGTGCACTTTTTAGATGCTAGTGTTTTATTTGGTTGTACTGGGAAAAATTGTTTTCATTGTTATTGAGAACACTAATTGAATTTTCTTTACATTTATTTGTATCACAACTTGAATCGCCACTAGGACAATGCTCCTTAAAAATTTTCGTAGCTCATCATCGTTCTTGATTGATATATTTTTTTAATAATAATATTTTTAAACGTCTTATTATTCAAACAAATTTAAATTACAATTTAATTTACGATTCGGTTGTAAAAAAAATTATACTTTAAATTAAAAAACGATTTTTATTTATTTTAAGAAAAATATTTTTAAAATATTATTTATGATATATTAATTTAATTTTAAAGTTAGTTATTTGAATTTTAATAATTGATTAAATAATCTGACGTTTGAAAACATTTAAAATATCAATCTTCCATCTGGGTGGGAGAAACACAATCCTAAAACAACATACAATAAACAACATTCAAAAATAGTCCTCGCAATTGTAATTTATAAAAATATTAATGTAAAAAATTTTGATATAGAAATTAATAAATTGTTTTGCTTTGTTTAAATGCATTATATGAAAAAAAATTTTTGACCTGTGAGATATTATAGAATTAAATTTAAATTAATTAAATACAATATTACGCAATCACCAAATTTAGAATAATTCTAAATTTGTATTATATAACTATTACGGGGTCGAGAGCAGAGTTAACCTTTGACTCTCCATTTATTCTGTATATAACTGATTGCAGATCTTTTGTCTTCTAACATGACCTTAAAAAAAAAGAATTGAATGTGATAAATGCAGTTTTCTTTGGGAGCAATTTGTATTTTTTATGGCTGTTTGAGTCGTGAGTGTTGACGATTGTATGTGTGAAATCGATTATTATGGTGAAAGTGTGACAGAACTCGATAAGATGATGGTAACTTTAGAGAGCTATGATCATCGATTACCTATACTAAAAATCACAGCTCGAGACAGTTTGCAATTGATTTTGCGAACGACACACCTGGAAAACGCGATTAATGAGTTTTTTGAAGATATGGTTGTTCAGTCAATTTATGGCGATGTTCGATTCGATTGCGCCGGGAACGTTGAATTTGATCAGTTTGTTTTGGGTGAAAGTGCAGAGTACCTCCGTGTAAGGGCATTTAATTACTTGATTTGCAGTTCACATTTCAGTTAATCGATCGTAAGAACGGCATGGGTGATGGTGGTCTACGAGACGAGCACTGATCAGTTAATCAGATTCTCCCGGAACATTCACGACAACATTTTCGAATATGAAATCGGCGATGACTGTCTTCAGGGGGTGTGCACTTCAATGGGCCCGCGTTACCTCGAACCCTCCTTCCGACCTCTCCTCAAACAATTATTGGCTAACCTATTTTTCTCAACATAAAGTTTTTAAACATTACAAAATGTATGACTTGTCAGTCAAACCATTAATTAAAAAATATAAAACTCGAAAAACAAATAAAAATTAAACATTTTCACTAATATTATTTTAGACATAAATTGAAAATGTTCAAAACTGTTCAATATAAAATATTATAAAATACCTAATATTAATAGGTTAGTAAATAAATAACCAATTGATCAGTAAAGAAACTTCAATTGTTAGTAAAATATTTTGAAAATGATTGGAAAGGCTGTGGCGTTTTGTTCCTTTGCACATAAGAACTTCATTAGCTGCTGCGGGTGGGTTGCAATGTTAGAGACAAATTTCCATAACAACAACATTCTTGGTGATGTAATCATTCAGGAAATCTCGGCAATCAAATTTGGATTTAATGCAATTATTAACTTCTTCTAATTCTCATAGTGCTAAAAAAAGTTTTGAATTGCGTTAAACTTGTAAAGCCTGTAGTACTTATTGTAAATGAATGTAGTACGCTCGTATTGAGCCTTCGCCTTCACCACTGTTATCTGAACAGGTGTATATATGTATGACATGATATTGTTATTGATAGGTAAACTCACCAAGGAAGGTCAATGTGGTTACTTGATCTTACATCGTCTGAAGTTTTAACGCTTTTTGAAGTGCTAATCAATAAATTGGAAAACTTCGAAACCTGATGAAGGTATTTGAAACATTACTTGTGCAATTGATAACATAAAATAATTCTGTTGGTGGAATCAAATGTAAGTGAAATAAAGTCGTTTAGGAAAACTCTTAGTTACAAGAAAGGTTAAAACTTAAATTGTGTTCCAAAGAAGGAAAAACTGATTTTAAAAATTCAATATCCGCAAATTGTATCAACTTGTCTTACAGATAAAAAGATATTTATTTTATATTTTTCTATAATTCTGTCAGAGAATTCAATTTTTTTCTGAAAATGAAACATATTTTATTTCAAATTCGACCTTGACCCTTAAACATATTCTGTAGATATAACTAAAATTAAAAAGAAACTTTTTACCCTAATGAATCGTCAATTATTTATATATTAATGAGACATTGTTATAATAATATAATCACAGCTGCATGATTTTCAGAATGTGAATTAACACATTTTAAAAAAACTATGGAGAAATAAATAATGATGAGATAAAATATAATGTATTCCTCGTGCAATTCGTTCTCTTTAATTAAGCTCACATCGGAATATTAATGTCAAAAATCATTTGTAAACCACGTATATGACTTCATAATGATCAAAAATAGAATAGTGATGCTACATTAACTGCTCTGAATTTTATTTCAAAATCATGCTGACAATGACATTAGAGCTCGGAATAACCTTCCTTTCCGGGCATTCATGTCTGATAACTTTATTTCACTAACTTTTATAACTCTATTTTTATTGTTTAATAAGTGAAAATAGTTTTGTGATGATCAGGCGCACTCTTAAAATTTTTGAATATTTAAAATAAGAAAATATCTCGAATCAAAATTTTTGGAAATAGTTATAATTAAAAATATCTTTAATTAATTTTAAAAGTTATTCTCAAAAATAATTTAATTTTATTTTGCTAAAAATTTAAGTTGAAATTATTTGTTAAATAATTGATTTTTAAAAAAAATTGATTTAAAAAATATATATAAAGCCAAGGAAAATTATATGCTTTAAATTAATTTTAAAAATTATTATCAGTAAAGATGAAGCCCACAAAGATTGGACTGAAATTTTTGCCAGAAGTAGAATTTATGATGAATAGCACAATTCAAGTTACCACAGGTATCTCACCAGTAGAAATGATATTTGGTAGAAAGCTAAGACATTGTTTGAAAGATACCAAGAAACAGAGTTGTAATAAGAAAGAAAATAGTGAAAATACGATAGAGACAAAGCGAATATTTCATACAGGGGATAAAGTGTTGATAAAAATAGAAAATGCTACAAAGGAAGAAGATCGATATATGGATTCAGTCACAGTAGAAAACAGAAGACATGAAAGAAGTTATGAATTAGAGTTAGAAGATGGTATAATTTTCATCAGAAATGTGGAATGGCGAGGCGGATGTGAGGAATATTTGGAATGTTGATGTTTTGAGTATTTTTTGCATGTGTTACGCTCCGACCCTTTTGTAAATTACCAAAGAGAAGGGGAATAGTCTAACTCGACTATTCCCCAGCACGTTTAAATTTTTCCCATCCAACACAACAACCCCGTAAACCGTAGAGGCTCAGGGGTATCATGCCGGACGGAGCCCGAGTCCACTCCACCATCCAAATACCCTTGGGAGCTGCTGAACCTTTAAAGAAAAGCTTACACCGTGGCCCTGAATCAACTTTTAGTCGAAAAAAATTTGCCAGAAAAACAGTTTGCACTTTCTGAATCTATTTCAGATCCTGATTCAATATATGTAAAAATTAAAATCTTCTATCGAGGGCTTCGTTAGAAAATCGATATTAACGATTTTGTGCGCATGTCTATATATGGACATTTTTAGAAACCGGCTGAGTTTGATGTAAATAAAAATTTTGCAACAAAATATCTTGAGTTGCACCTTAAATGTCTACATGCATTGAACAAAACAGAGGGCATAACACAAAATAAAGAGAACAGTGATAGTTCACAAATGCTTTGAATTATAGTCACAAAC
>MQRK01248938.1:17264-33750 GCA_001938485.1 Girardia tigrina
TTTCAATGTTGGCTTGATTCAATTCATGTGGTTTCCATTTTCCTTCTTTTTGAATCATTTTCATAGCATGTAGACGTTTACTTATGGCTGCTTGAGTAACATTTAACTGTTTTGCAAGCTCTTTCTCTGTTTGAGTAGAATCTTCCTTCAGTAAAGATTCCAAATCTTCATCTTCGAATCTTTTTGGTTGACCGGAACGCTCTTTGTCACTTATGTCGAAATCTCCACTTTTGAAACGTTTATACTAGTTCTCGCACGTCTGTTGAGTTGGTGCATGTTGACCATAACTTTCTTCAAGAAGCCGAAAACTGTCTGCAGCTTTTTTCTTTTGATTAAAGCAAAATAGTAGTGCTTCCCGCAAATGCTGTTTTGTTGGTATGAAAGTTGTCATGCTGAAAGGTAATTAAAAATATGTTTATGACGCATTTAAGGTCAATGACCTACTTAATTTTAATGCCTCGATTTCAGCACTTTAAAAATCCGTACGTACGGCTGTAAAATAATGCTTATTACAAAGGTTACACCATCTCTTAGAAAATCCAATAAACTAAGTTATACACATAATACATTAGAACCTGGCTATTCCGGTATGACAGATGATTTGAAAATATGCCGAATATACAGTTTGCCGGAATAGAGAGAGTTGGAACAAATACCATGATTGAAAAGTGGACATTTTCGTACCTGTGGATTAGACAGGTTCCATTACGTATAAATATCTCGGTAAGAATCTAGTTTCTAATATATAATAATTACTTTTTGATATAATATTAAAAATATAGTTAGAAGGATCATATGAAAAAGGAAGCGGAGAATAATGTGTAGAATATAACAATTAGAAAGAAAAACCATATGCGTTGTTGCAGTGTTAAATTGAAAATACTTTGTGATTCTTTAGAAAGAATTTATAATGATCGGTCGTTCAAATCGAATGTACCCTTTTTTTAAATTTTGTCAGAAATTTGACATGGGCACAAAATCATTTGGTAATTTTAAATCGACTTTCCCGATGTTTAAACAGTGCAATCCACTGATACATCGCTTTGTGGGATGGAGAGTCCTCATCATATGTCTTGCTTAATTTGTAAGAAACGGCCATTGTAAACATGGCTTAAGACTAAAAACTTTATAACGTTGTTTTATTCCTCTGTGTCAATTATTATTGGTACCAACTTTCAGAATCTCAAAAATCTCATGATAATTTTTATCAATACTATATTAATTAAATTTATAATAATATAGATACAATAAACATTTAATTTCCCCACAAAATAATATTTCGTACCTCCATATTGCACCAATGTTTTATGCGCTTCACCAAATGTTTAGAGGCAATTTTATTATGAGGAAATTTTTGTTATTTTTTAAGTAAAATTGGTTGAATCAATAAAATAAAGGAGGCCGTGAATTTATATTATGATTTTATTTTTTGTAAATTGAAATAAACATCTTAAAATATCTTAAGTAATGAAGTACATTGAATTATTTGATGGCTTTACTTTTTATAATTTATTTTTTATCGCATATATAGAATATAATTTCTAGTTCTTTGCAAAAACCTTTTTTCACTAAAAGTAACATAAAGCCTCAAGAGGGTTTGTAACTAATGACACCTTCAAATTATCTTTAGTCTATAAGGCTTTGTTAAAATTTTCGGCACATTAAATGGGTACCAGATATTTCCGTAAACATTCCCTGAGACATCTGTCGGAAAATCGTATTTTTAATCGTATAATCCCAGCTTAAAATACACTCATGAGCTTATTTTCGACTGGGTTTCTTTTCGAAGGAATCCGGTACCATTTTACAAAAAACACGTAGTAAGGGAAGAATAATCATGTTTAGATTTCTTGTTAAGTTAAGGTTTACTATTAAGGTTTAAGTTTCTTTGGACTATTTTATGTTTGAAGAATCGACTTGTGCAAATGGCACCTATATATTATATTGAAAGAATGAATCGTTTTGTTTTCTCATATTTTTCTCGTTTGAAATTTTGCATTTTTATATGTTTTTATATAAATAAAAATAGTGGATTAAAACTGCAATTTTTGTGTTTTTTTACTTATAATATACATGATAGGAACATTATCTTTAGATATATAATTCCTTGGATTAGAGGAAAAACCATATAACTCCTTTAAGATTCAATTTTATTATTCTGTAGTGCTGAGGAAAAATTCAAATAATTATTTATCAATTTATAAAATATAATTTATAAAAAATTAAAAAATAATGGCAAAAAATAATGGCAATGGCAAATAATGACTGATTGAAAGGAAAAGAGATGTTTATGAGACTGAGATTCACAGAAAGAAAACTGATACTGGGTTATATACAACGCCAAACGGTTTTTGTGGATCTCGATACAAATATAATATGATTAGAGGACTAATTTTTCGATCTTGGTCATTATCATCAACTTATACAAAAAGTTGTAATAGTATTAATCAATTAACCATATTATTAAATAAAAATGGTTATTCAAAATCAATTGTTGAGAAATTGACCAAAGAAACAATTGATAAATTAATTAATAAACCGATTAAAAATGATAGACTCAACAACTTTAAAATATGTTTTATGCATTCCATATTCAGAGGGATTTGGTCAATTTAAACGTTCAATTTTAAAATGCGTAAATAATGCCTTTAATTTAAAAATAATATCACAAACATATAAAATCCAAAATGTGTTTTGTAATAAATCTCCAACCCCATTTGGATTATGTTCGGATCTCGTATATAAATTTACATGTAATGGCTGTAATGCCACATAGATTGGAGAGACGTCCCGTCATCTTTGTAGGAGAATCCAAGAACATGGTCGGAATATAGGTGGGAGTAATATTGCAGAACACATAAAGGGTTGTAAGTCGAATCAAAACATAAACATAAATGATTTTAAAATTCTGTGTTCTCGTTTTAAAAACTATTGGGAGAGGGCGGCCTGTGAAGCACTTTATATCAGATCTTCAGATCCTAAGATTAATGTGCAAACGGGTCTCTCGAAAACCCTATTAAGCGTGTTTAGATGACATAATAATCCATTGATGACATAATCACTGCTTGCTTATATAAGCAGATTTAAAATTCATTTCTTTCTTGAGACCTGACGATGACGGTTATACCGCCGAAATTAATTGTCATAAAAAATAAATTTAACAAATGGCGTGTTTTTGTTTTTAAACATAATTTATAAACTTTTAAATTAATGTAATTTAAATAGATTTATGATCAAAATAAGTTTAAATATTACTAAAAAACATGTTTTGATTATCTTTCATCATCATCAGTTTTATAAAAAATTATACAAAATTTTTTTTAATTATTTAATGATTTATTTTATAAAGAAAATAGATTACAGCAAAAGAATTTAGGGAAAATGATAGAATTATATTTTTATTAAAACCCATTAAAAAAATTTATTAAAGAAACCTTTTGAAAAAATATTTGTGTTAATTATTTTAACAAAAAAACTTTTTTAGATCATATAATAACAAATAAAATACAAAAAGATATTTTATATAATTATTTATCTATATTATTATTATGAAAATAATAAATAAATTTTAGTATTTTTAATCAAACAAAATATTCTTCAAATTACTACAGTTATTATTTGATTGCATTATAAAATAATTAAATATTAAAAAAAAGATTTGATAAACAAATGTCATAGACAAAAATATTTTGCGGTGTTTAATTTTTTAAAAACATTTTTATTTTAATTGTATATTTTTTGTTTCAATCAAATCAGTCTTACGTAATGATATTGCAAATTTTAAAATTCGTATTTCAGCTTCCCCAAGCTCCAAAGAAGAAGAGTTTGATTTGTTAAGGAGAGGTTCTTTCTGATTTTCCAGCTCAAAAGAATTTATTTCCGTGATAATCATCTTAAGGAATGATAAAGATGCACTTGATAAACTAATATGGAATGCGATTGAATAAATTTTAAGAGAGATGTGGAACCAATTGAATCACGGCAATTTCATCAACATTTCCCATAGGCCACTGATATTATTTTTATCAGATCATTAATTTTTCAATATTTCCTGATAAATAAAAAAAATTTTCCCTCTCAAAAATATAAAAACGAAAGGTTTTAAGTTTATTTTTTTCGATTTAGCAAACAAAACGATCATTAACAATTTAATCACATTTTGTTTAATAATTTTATTTAATATTTAATTTTATTTAATAACATTAATTTATTAAATGAAAATAAATTTCTTATTTTTCTTTATTTTTTTTCAATTTAATTGTTTTTTTTAACAATTAGTTTTGATTTTATAATATTTTTAAACATTTATTAATTATAGTTTGATGTTAATTTCGAAATTTCCCAATTTTTTTTAAAAAAATAAAATATAGCACTAAGAACAAATAAAAGATTTTTGTTAATGTTTTTAATGGAGATTATTGAAACTCGATGTTGAATGAGTTTTTAAAAACTATATTTGATTTACATTAAAATTGCTTTTAACTATTTTCCCGTATTTAGAGTTAAAGAGTATATTTTTTAAAGGAATACAAGTTTTAGATTTCTTTTATTTATTTTTAAATTATTCTTTGAAAATTCATCATCAAAATAACTTTTGAAAATGTATTTCCCGAAGTTTATGAGTTTCTTTTGTTATACTTATTCGTTTTCAACAATTATTTACCAAAAATAATTGAATTTTTAATTACAAAATAGTTTAAAACTTTAACTATACAAGTACAAAATTCCCTTTCTTTAAACTGAATTGTCTTTTCAACAAACAAATTATTATTTTTTTTCTTTTTTTGTCGAATGATTATAATGATTTTATGGTAACAATGAAATAATTATGTTAGATTAAAGGTCCTTTTTCGATTTTCAGTTCTTTTGACTCTCTCTTACGGATATCTTTTTAATTTGAAAAGTGATGATTATTTTGCTCGGTCAACAAAATTTTTTGACAAAATTATTTCTTGATTGTTTGATTACAAATTTATTTCAGTTTGAATTAAAATGAGTCGAAATTTCGTTTTGATAACGAAATTTTCTGATTTTCAAAGTGTCGAAATTCGAATTTGATAATGAATTTGTTTGATTATTTGAAAGTTCAAATTTTATGTGTTTTGTAAAAATAAAGCTGTGAAAATCGTCTATAATAATGAGAATTTTTATTATAAAAATAAAATTGTTTTTCAAAATATTGAAGTGATTATTATTCAATGAGCCCATCACACCGGAACCGAGCTTCTGTATGATTCCTTGTGCCATTCTGCTACCACCAACCGGTCTTCAGGTCAACTTACGGATCGGCCGGAACACTTTTATTTTTTTAATTAAACATTTTAAGAATTGAGATGGCCTTACTTTGTACGATTTGAATATTAATTAATGGATTAGATTGTCTCATCCATAATGATTCACAGAACTGTCTTGAATAATATGAATCAAAGCCCTTCTGGAAACAGAAAACTCATCCTTTGAAAAAGAATAGATTTTATTTTGACAATGTAACCAATAATTAAGAACCTTTCTCAATCGACTTAATTGTAAAGGTTCACTAATTCGTGTTTTGAGAAGTTGTCTCTCCAATGTATGAGTTTTCATACATGTCACAATTAAATTTATAAAACAGGTTAGTCTACAATCCAGAAATCATTTTAAATATATTTGAGAGGAAGTTTTGAACTTTTGACATAATTGAAACCACTTTGATACTACCTATATATTCTTCTTTCTATATATTTCTTTCTGTATTGACTGATTAATTGTTTCGATAAATGATAATATGGTAGGATAATTTATAATGAATAAATGAGAAATAAAAGTAGATATAGCACATCCTTGACCCTGCTATCAACCTTGACCCTGCTGGAAATATGATGGTTTTAAAAATATTCTTTTAGTGGAACAATGTGTTGGGGTTACAAGACACAGTATACTTTGTGACGTTTCTTCAATATTATTTACATTGACTTTAAAAAATAATGTGCAATCAAATATTTTTATTAATGAAAAATAAAAGTTATCAAGTCTGATTATAAAAGTATACATTTATTGTAAAGGTTCGTTTTGTCTCTATTTAATAAATATTAAATTTGTGAGAAAAAAAATAGTTTAACTGTTTTTTTCTCAAAAATACCATTCCAAATTAATAAATTTTTATGATGATCAGTTTTAATTTGATTATTTACAACATTTTTCCTTTGAAAGTCATTTCCGTCATCTCAAACTTTTCTCAGATTTCTGAAAAGAATTGGAAAACATTTATTTTTCTTTTCTCAAAGAAATGCAAATTTTTATTAATAATCCGATGAAATTAGATTTATATTTTAATTGTTTTTTCATTACTTTTATTATCTGATTTTTTTTATTAATTTAATGAGTGTATTTTTTTGTTTAGACCATTGTTAAAATGAGTACAAATATTATGTAAAATAAAAATAAAAATTAATAATTCCGTTTATCTATTGTTTTTGTAAAAATGAAACATCGTCAAAAAATAAAATAATTTTTTAATGGATGAAATATTAATTATAAATAAATAAATTATAAATAACTAAATAAATAGTACAAAAGTAAAGTTATGCCAAAATTATTTAAAAATGATTTTTTAAAATTTTTTTAATGTTAATAATAAATTAATAATTTATAAATATATTATACATTAATCAATATTTCTGTTTCGATATTTATAAGACCAATTTCAGAAGTTTAATATAATAATATCGTTTTGGAAGACTGAGTTATCCTCCATAAAGCATTCAGAAAATGTAAATTAAACTTCTGCTTGTCCACAAGGGTATGTCATATGAAAGCTCTTCAGTTTATGCAAATCTTTTACACTTTAGTTCTTCTAAACCTATTTTACATTTTCTTATGTTTTTATCGAAAATCTTTATAACATTCTTTTGTTAAAAATAAATTAATGTTGTACTCGTTATTATTTTATAATTATTTACTATGCAATTAATATTTACAATATAAAATATAAACGAATCGATTATAAGTGAGGCATTTCGTTTTACTAAAATTTTTCAAAATTTCTATCTTTAATTTATTTATTGTTTTTATAAATTTGCCAATATAAATTTTGATACATTGATATTTTAATCTTAAAATATTATAAAAATTATTAAATACTCAAAATGTTTACAAATGATTTTAATATAGTCTTTTTATAACGTTATATTATATAATGTTTTAAAAACGCTCCAATTTATTTTATTAAAATTAATCGTTTTTAATATACTTTTATAAAACTTATCTTAACCTAATATTTATTTCATCATTCAAATTGTTTAAAAATAAAATTGTTAAAAAAGAGAATATCTTTGCATAAAGAAACAGTTTTTCTTTGATTAAATCATTATATATTAATAAGGCCTGTTGGATTGAAAATTATTTACTCATAATTTGTTAGTAAAACGTGATGATCATGAAGAAGGACTTGAGGGAAGATTGTGTCCAAAAAACTTATGTTTAGAAAAGAAAGTCAAGAAATAAATGTTTTAAGAAGCTCTTTAAAAATATATAATCTTTTTTTATACTTTATATTGCAAAGTCGATAATGGAGTCGTACGAATTACATTCCGTTTAATATTTTATAAAATTATTGTTTTCGAAACTTATTTTTAATTTAATTAAATTGTAAAGCAAAGCGTGTTTTAATTCAGTAAATAATTTTAAAAATGATAAAATAAAATATTTTTCATTCAAACAGTTTTGAGTGTATTGAATCATATTGGTATTTTTAAATTGATGGGCCTCCCATCTCTTTCAAGAATGGTATTGAGCGTCTAGGCTCTTTAGATGGTTCACCCAAACCAAATAAGTCTATAACCCCCCCCCCGATAGGCTTCCTACAGGGACGTCAGCTTTTCGCTTCCGGGCACACTTGGGCATTCTAGTCAGAAACGACCAGTCCCATGATTCTGCATCCTTTCGGATGTGTACGTGAACTTTACACATCCGCAAAACGGGCATCTGAAGGTTCCTCTCACAGTTAAATCTATACAGCAGTAATCCAGATGGGTTTCTAAAGGACTCGTTTCTGACTCTCCTATCGAAGCAGCATTCGGACCGATGATTTGTACTTGAGTTGCATTGTCATCTTGTGTCGGGTTCAGTGGTTGATAACCTTCTTCTGATTGTCTAGACTGATTGGTTCTGCTCGGAAAGATTTGGACTAATTGTTCTTCAATTTTGTAAGCTGTTTTGAATTGTCTGATGTACCATCCTTCGGTCTTGTAGTTCTTTAGGCAAAGATGGCAATTGAATCCCTCCGGCTCTTCTTCTTGAGGTACTTGTCGATTCAATTTTGTCCGATCTGCAAATTCCCTGATACAAGATTCGTATGAGCATTGAAACAGTTTCATCCACGATGTGATAAGTTTTGACATGTCTTCTGATTTCCGCCCAATTATTCGCCTCTCGCATATTATTGAGTCGATCCTATCTTTCATCTTGAATTGAGCACTTTCCTGCTAAATTAATTTAAAAGAAACATAATAGTAGGCTGTTTCTCCAAAAAGCCATTCCGTATCGACTCTCAAGCATTCTTCCAATTTTCTTTTTCCTGAGATTTTCTTACCATCTGTCATTGAGGATTCCATATCTCTTTTCAGCATCATAGAACCATTGCCAGTAGCTAAGAAATCGTCTCTTAGATAGAATGTCTATAGGTGACGTAACCTAATTGTGATGGTATTCATTCTGATTCTTCCTTATCTTCAACACTAGGTGAGTACCATAATTGTGTATGCCCTGTAGTTTTTATTTTTTAGAAGTTTTTTATTATTCTTTTCATTTTGAAATAAAATAAGAAATAATAAAAAAACTTCTAAACATAAAATTTTGTGGAAGTATTTTTGAAATAAATGATATCTTACAAAAAAATACAAAAATATTATTTTATAAAATACGCTATTTTCTAAAAAAATATTTTAATGAATTTATTCTTTTTAAAATAAAAATGGTTTTAAAACTAGTAAGTCTAGAAGGGGGAAAATGTATGTTCTCCACCACCCCACCCCCCGTTGCCATAGCATCGGTTACCATAGCAACGGTTACCTTGGCAAAGGTCGTGGTTACCATAGCAACGGTCATGGTAACCATAGCAACGGTCACGGTTACCATAGCAACGTTCCCGATCACCCTAGAAACGGTTCCGATCACCTTAGCAACGGTTCCGGTTACCTTAGAAACGGTTCCGATTGGTCCCCGGTACCTTGGAAACACTTCTGATTGGTTCCCGGTTCCTCAGCAATGGTTCCGGTTCCTATGGCAACGGTAACCAAGGACGTTTTTCATTAGCAACTGATACAGTGATTCAAAGTGGTTGTTACCATGATAAGGGTTACCGTATCCATAGCAACCGTGACACTTTCCTAAGCAACCGAAGAAAAAGTGCTCACTGCACAGTGCCCTGATGGGCTAATCGATATTTTTCTAGCTCCTGCATGGCACAAGTCTTTATGTAATCTTATAATGAATGCTTGATTTATTTCTTTCTTTTCTGTGGCGGGACTACATTTTGCATCACTTTCAACGGCTAATAATTTTGTTCTATTCTTCTCTGTTTTCGCATCCTCATGAGGTGTCAAACATTGGCTATGTTAGGAAAATTCATGTACGACAGTTACTTCGTGATCGTGCGTCCGTGTTAGTATGCAAAACTCATTTTCTGTACTCCATCTGTATATCCAATCCGCTTAAATAATTCATCCACATTTGAAATTGGGCTGTGATGGGTTTCTTCGTCCTCAACATAAAGGTTATTGCTTTGTGGTCAGTTCTTAAAATAAATCGCTTCCCGTAGAGGTAATGTTTGAAATATTGAGTAAAAAATCGCTAAAAGTTCTTTTCTAGTGATGCAATATCTTAACTCATGTTTGTTCATGGCCTTTGATCCATACGCTATAACTCTTTCTCTACCGTTTTCATCAACTTGTGAGAGCACAGCCCCTATTATGTAAAAGCTGGCGTCTGTATCCAAATAAACTTTTCGTCAAGTCTGAGTAGGTTAATACCGGTGAAGATATCAATTGTGATTTCAAATTCTTAAAACTTTCCTCACATTGCTCAGTTCACACTAATGTATCTTTCGAACTACCACATAAGCTTTTTAAAACTCTTGACTGTTTCGCGTAATCTTTAACAAATCTCCTATAGTAGTTGGCCAAACCCAAAAAACTTCTCAATCTCTTTACACATTTTGGAGTCTCGAATTCTTGCATTGCCTTAATTTTTTCGTCATCTGTTTTAATTCCGTTTTTGGTTAATAGATGTCATAAAAACTTTATTTCTTCTTTTAAAAAATTACATTTGTCCGGATTAATTTTTAGTCTTTTTATTTTATTGAATATTCTCTTTTGATATCACGTTGCTTTATATTTTGATGATTTCTTATATTTCTACTGAATAATCTTTAAATTTTTTAAAAGAATATAAATAAACTTAAAATCATAAATGTTCATCAATTATCCAACATTGATATTAAAAATTTAACAATGACAACAAAAAAAATGTTGAGGTTGATGGAGGTTTGATTATTAGACTATCTCATCGACAACATTTAAGATTTTCTATAGAGAACAATTTCTTTCGACTACCAAATCATCAATATACTCGGCAGGCACTATGAACACCCACCGGTAACTATCAACTGATCATATGTTTTCAATTCTCTTTAAAGATCTTTTTCTTATTCACTGCCAGATCGTTAACAATCACGGCAGGCACTATGAGCACCTACCGGTAACTATCAACTGATCGGCTCCCAGCAATATATTTTAGCATATGTTCAATTTAAAGGCTTATAGTGCTGAAACTGTTGACACAAAGTCCAGCGATCTCGAAATTTATGTGAAAATTTCGAAAAAAACGAATAAGTATAAATTCGTTTGAATCTGTTATTTATTTAGAAAGTTTTTTGTCTAGTTGTTGATTACAAATTAATAAACTTTTCAATCTTCAGTTTTTGGGAGTTTTAATTTTATTTTTTTAGAGGTTGATGGAGTATAGATTTTTTTTGGAATAAGTTTTTTTTCAATTAATTCATCTTAATCATTATATTTTTATTTCAGATCAAAGTACAAAATCAATTAAGGTTAGTTTTAATTAATTAATATTATATTTATATAATAATCAATTTATTTTTTTTCAGATCCCGAGAAATTTTCCATCAGACTCAGTGCCCCCTTAATGAATTGGCCTGGTGTTGATTGGGAAATTTCTCGATCCCAACATAGGCCTACCTCATATGCTATTTTTTAAAGCGTAAGGTCTCCTTAGATTCAACTCCAAAAGTGAATTATTACCATTAACATTATTAGAATTGAAAGAATTATAATAAGGATAATTACTCGTTTTTAAAGATAATATTTCATCACGTCTTTCTTTAATACTGTTGGGTTCTTGATCAATATTAAAATCCATTAACACCAAAAATTTATTAATAACATAATTAACAATTATTCAAACAATTTTTAGTTAACAATTTTTGTTGTAATAAAAATTGCTGTTTTTAATAAAAATTTTTTTTGTAGAGGAACTTTTACTATCGTCTTCTTTATGACCAGATTTTTATATAAAAATATGAAATTATAAATATAAATAATTGATAAGTCATTTTAAAATTGAAAATTTTTAATTCTATTTATTCGAAAATTTATATTCCTTATTTTTAAATTAAAACCCACAAAATTTTGTTGTCATATTTTTACTAAATTAACCATAATGATTTTTTATTATATTAGAATTAGTTTAATGTTATTTATCTTTTTTTGTGAAACATTTCTAATTAATAAAGATTTTAACATTTTATTTTTTTCAATATTTAAAAATTTTATTATTAATATTTAAAAGCATTTTTACCTACAATTATTTTAAATACCATACAATTTAAATACCCAAAAATAATTTATAGTGTTTTACAGTAATTTACAAATTTTATTATTATTACGATACGTTAATGATAAAAGTCTTAATTAATTTCTTTTTTTACAAAACTATTTAGAATAACTTTTAAAATTATTACAACCTATTTTATCCTTGTATTTATATATATTTTTTTTAATCAATTATTTAAAAATCCATTATTTCCCAATTAATTTCATTTTAAGTTTTTTTTTACTCTACAAATAAAATTCGATTACTTTAAAATTAATTACGATATATTTTTAAATTATAAATGTTTAGAAAGCTTTTGATTTTAAATATTTACTTATTTCATATATTAATTATAAAAAATTATTTATTCAAAAATTTAGAATGAGCTTTTCCCACGAGTCCTTCACATTCCCCACGTTTTTTAAAATTTTTGAATTTTTCAACTTTCCGTATTATTTGTCTATCATTTTTATCCTTCAGCCTATAACTCCTATCAAGGATCATTTCTATGATTTCATATGGTCCCTCAAATCTGTCTTTGCCTTTCGTCCTTATTTCCTTCTGTATCCAGACCATATCTCCAACCTTGTATACTCTTTTGGTCTCATTTACTTCTGGGATGTTCTTTTCTTTTATTCTTTGTCTTATATCCTTCCGGTCTATTTTGCTTCCATTTTACCACTGTTGTCTGTCTATTTTCTTACCAAACACCACTTCCGCTGGACTGCACCCTATTGTTTTTTGTTTTGTTGCATTTAATGCGAATTCCACTTCTGGTAATATATCTGCCCAATTTATTTATTGACATTTCTTTCTTTTAAACTAGCTTGAATAAATTCTCGAATGGTCCTGAATTGTCTTTCGATTATTCCGTTTGTATTGTGGTGGTATGGACTGGAGAAAATCATTTTGACGCCTTTATTCTCCAACATTTCTCTAATTTTTTTGCCTCAAAACTCTTACCACAATCGACATGTATCTCCTTTGGTGCACCAAATTTTAATATCCATTTTTGTAATATTGTTTGTACAATTGTTTCTTCGTCCTGTCTCTTGATTGCCGTCAAGCTCATCTACTTGCTAAAGTGGTCTATCATTCCGAGAATGTATCTTTCTCTTCTTACTGTTTCATGCCACGGTCCACATATATCTATATAAACCTTTTCAAATATTTCTGACGCTGTTATTTTAACGTTTTCTTCCTTTGTCTTCGTGGTTATTGTCTTTGTTTGTTGGCACTCTATACATGTTCCGACTACCTCCTTTACTGTTTTCTTTTCTTTCTCCATTTCAAACTTGTCCCTCAAGATATTCGTATACTTTATCCGTTCCTGCATGATACAATAATCTTTGTGTTTGTATGATCAAATCGTTCCGTTTTTTTTTGGTATTCATTCTTTTTGACCTGCTCTCGCTTGGCTCCTTGTAGTCACTGATTTAAGTCATCACTCTCAATCCACATAACATCATTCACATTCAAAACATTAACTCTTTCAAACATACTCTGACACTCATCCATCAAGGGGAAGAATGCTCGACATCCACACAGTAATTCATCCACGTTTGGAATTGAGCTGTTAATGGTTTCTTTGTATGAAACACGAACGTTATAGCTTTATGGTCCGTTCTAAGTTTAAATTTTTTCCCGTACAAGTAATGATTGAAATGTTGTTAGAAATAAAAAATTGCCAAAAGTTCTTTTCTTGTTATGCAATATCCTTTTTCGTGTGCTGACATTGAATGTGATCCATATGCTATTACTTGCTCCGTGCCTAATTCACCTATCTGCGATAGTACCGCCCCTATGCTGTCAAAACTAGCGCCTGTATCTAGAATAAACTGTTTTTTGAAATTTGGAAAACTCAATATTGGTGCCGTTATCAATGCTTTCTTCATGTGCTGAAAAGCTATTTCACATGCATCTGTCCAAATTAATTTTTCTTTATTCGAGCCACACATTCCTTTTAATATTTTAGCTTTCTTCGCATATCCATTTGTTTGATTGAAAAAAAATGAGGCTCGGTTGAGAGAGAGAGCAAATCAATAACGAATGTAGTGAAACGATATTGGAAATGGAGATGGATAATGCTCAGAACATGATTCTCCGCGCCCGAATGCAAGTTGATCTGCGACACATTCGAAGTGAAGCTAATGAAAATAAACCGGTTACCAATAGTAGGGATGCTGTTGAAGTTACACCTTATGAAAATGGAGTTGAATTCATCAAAGTATTTCATCGTACAAACATGAAACATCAGTTTTCGATGATTTCGAACACTATGATCAAAGAGAAATGGACCCAAATTTCAATGTACAGTAAATTCTTTCATCGCCAATCTAGATTACTCACTCATTAACAGAGGTTGATTTTTTTATTTGGACTGTGTTAATGACTAAAACAAGTTTTTTAAATCACACTCGTATATCATTAATTGATTTTCTAAAACGATTGGTGTTCTATTGGTAATTTTCAAATCATTGAGCGATGATTGTTTTTTTGTCAAAAATGCTATATATTTTATTATTTTGATTGAATAATTCGATTTGTTTAAATCGATTATTTATTGTTAAAAGTCGGCGCGAAAAGGCGTTTTTGAATTGTGAAGTTGAGGTCGCCGTTCTGTAAAAGTTTAATCGATTAAAGAAATAATTATTGCCGCGAAGTTTTTTTGGTTATTTAAAATTTTCAAATAAATTATGCGGAAAAGTTTCTCAACCCTCAAAGAAGTTATTTCGTTTTGTGCGATTGAATCGAATGGATCATCCTTTTTACCAAAACAACCAACAAATTTGGTCGTCGATAATTTACGGGAATTGCTTTCCAAAGGAAATATTCGTTCATATGACAGATTAAAAGAACTGATTTTCATCATTAAAATTCTGATTGAGAAAGTGTGCGAATTATCGCAAAATAATGTTGATAGTGATAACTAATACGCTATTCTCTGTCTCAATCAATTCAAATGGAACATTTATAACAAAAATATGAACGAAATTGCCTTGAAAAATGATTGGCTAACGATAATGATGAGACCATTGGACGAGAGACGTTGGGGCTCACCAGACGCCGGTGAGATAGTGAATTTTAGGCCCCCGCGTCCCGCAGTCCACCCCCCAGCGCCAACCCGCCGCGGCCACAATGCTGCGCTCGCTCTCGCATCACTACCATTTATAAATCTTCTGTAGTAATTGCAAATTCCTAAAATACTTCTTAAATTTTTGATAAATGAAGGTCTTTGAAAATTCTCTATTGCTGCTATTTTTTCTGGATCAATCTGTATCCCTTTATCATTTAAAACGTGTCCTAAACATTTTACTACTTGTCGTAATATTTTACATTTCGATGGTTTGATTCTTAGTCCTGTCTCCTTTATTCTTCCAAATACTTCTTTTACTACGTTATAATGTTCTTCCTTTGTGCTTGTTGCTATTAATATGTCATCCAAATAAACTGATGCTCCCCTCTTTTTCGGTTTTAATACTTTGTTCATTAGTTCCTGAAATGTTCCTGGGGCCGCTGCTATCCCGAAGGCATCCGTTTAAAACAGAATTGTTCTGATTTAGTGGAAAACGCCGTTTTTTCCTGTGATTCCTTGTCCAATTCTACCTGGTAATACGCGTTTCCTAAGTCTATTGTACTGAAATATTTGGTTCCATGTAGCCTATCCATCATTTCCGCTATATTTGGCATGGGTAATGCATGTCTCTTTGTAATTAAATTTAACTGTCTGAAATCTAGACATAGTCTGATTTCGTCCTTGTTTTTTTTCAAAACGCATACAATTGGTGTGTTCCATTGTGAATTACATGGCTTTATTATTCCATTTTCCTCTAGATTTTTGATTGCTTCCTCAAGTTTGTCCTCTAAATGTAAAGGCTGTCTTCTTGGTTTTATGTTTATAGGTCCCCCTGTTGTTTCTATTCTGTGTCGTAACAAGTTTGTACAGCCGATATCCCTGTCGTTTGCCATGAATATGCCTTGATATTGGTGAATTATCTCTTCTAGTGCTTTATCATTTCGCGTATCGATCATTTTCAATGCTTCTTTTCTTCGTTCTTCGTCTGTGATTCCTTTCCCAAACTTGGCCTATTTCACATATGTTAAATTTACTCTTATCCTGTTGTTTATTTTCTTTCGATTGTAGCTCTATTCCGAATTCCTTCATTTATGGTATGACCCCAATCATGTCTGATCTTAAATTCATTACTATTATAAATCTTATTTTCTCTGATTTCTTCCAAATTTTTATCAGTGTTTCTATTTCTCCTCTAACATCCATTTTTAATCCATTTGCTGCTGTCAATTTCTGATTTGTTTGTTCCATTCGTGTGCCCTTTAATTTCTTAAGTATTTCTTCTGTCATTACGTTTAAGGCTGCACCAGTATCTAATAGACATTCAATTTCTGTGTCCTCAATCATGACTCTGATACTTGGTCGACCCTCTAATCTGTTGTATACAAATGGTACATTTTCATAATTAGTTATTATCAACAATTCTCTTTCATCATACGTGTCTTTTTTTATGAATTTCGCAACTTTGTGACTTGTTTCTGGTTCCTGATAGAAGTTCGGCTCACTCATGAATTCTGACTTATTTTCATTAATTTCATATTTTAT
>MQRK01248938.1:39426-52159 GCA_001938485.1 Girardia tigrina
CGATAAGCGTCCGCAAGCGGGCAAATGTTAAAAATCATTATTGAATGATAATAATAAAAACAAAAAAACTAAAATAATCACTATTTACAATAAACCCGTACCTGCTTTTAAATTTAAATAGTCAGGATTCTCGGCCAAATATAAATTTAAATAGTCGCTGCAAATAAACTTTCTGAAAATATCGTTGAAGTTAAGTGTAAGCGCAAAAATGTGGAAAACAAGTGTGTACGGGATGGGAGTCATCGGCATTTATACCGAAATGTCGGTAATTGGTCCAGCAGTTGTTTACCTGCCAGGATGACATTGGAATTGTCGTCTTCACAACATCCTGTATGCCGATTACTGTGAGGCAGAATGCGATAAAGAGTGTCGCGAATCGACACTTCGCAAATCGAATTGACAGATAAACAACTGTCATCCTACGGCAGATTGCAAGGAGAAAGGTTAATATTTTTTAATCTTCGTTTTATAATCTTTTTTTGATTTTCAGAACGATGTTTATGTTACCTGTCCTGCAATCCCGACCACCGCGACCGACGAAAACCGGCCTGCCCATTAATGGACCCAGCCTGCGAATGCACAGGGCATCTGTGTCAACTTATATCTGAGGTAATCGTTCAGGTTTTTCGTTCTAACTGTTTATCGTTGTTTTAGCTAACTGCCGACCTACCGCGGGGACAACAAACGGTGGACTCGCCCTGAATCACACTGGTAAGTTAATTAATTAATTAAGAATTTTCTCGTTTTAATTATGTTTTTCTTTAAAGGTTCGCGGCTTCCAATGTGTCTGCGCGAGAAAGCGGACTCGGGCTCCGTTCGACATGAGATCCCTGGGCCTCTGTGCTTCACGGGGTTGATTGTTGAATGGGGCCTATTTAAACATATTGGGGGATAGTCGAGCTAGACTATCCTCCTTTTTTTTGATTGTCGGAAGTTGAACCGTAACAGATATTAGAGATCATACGCTCACACAATAGCAGTAAGAACGAGTTTTTTACTTGATGATTGACAAGGTAACCAGTGTGAACATTGTCACGCTAACAATAAGGAACTAATATTTGTGTACTTGAACGTGAAATTACAAGTAGGCACAAGTTACTTACTTGATTTCCTGCCATGTGCATACACATTCAGTATCTACAACCGATTGGTTTTCATATTTTAAAGCACGAAGAATAAATCTTTGATATAATAATTAACACATTTGTTGTCCTTGAACGCTGAAGAATACTCATCTAGTTGAAAAATGGTAAAAAATAATGACAAATTTGACAAATGTATAATACATTAAACAATAACAAGTGCTCCGCTTGACCCGCCAGGTTGCCCCGAGAATCCGACGGAGATAGAATGTTTTCGCTGTCGTACTGGTCCCATTCTTTAATTTTTAATTTCATTGAGTCATCAACTTTTGCATGTTAACAAACAAATGTCGTTTATCATTTGGCCAATCAGTATTTCTTTATCTCTGCCAATCGAGTAAAACTTCGATTGGCACACACACAAGACCAATCCAAACGAACGGTGCTAGCAAAAAATACAATAATAACAATAAACAAAGAGTCACGTGACTCTAATATCGTAATTCAAATCAATCTGATTTCGATTCAGTAATGTAATTTAAATTATTATTTCATTTGATTTAATTTTTTTCTTTAATCTTTTAATTATTTAATTTTTTTATTTATTTATTTCTTGTTTATTAATTTACATATTTAATATATAATTCAAGCAAGCAAGAAAAATAAAAATTAACAAAGATTGTCATTCAATAATATTAACATTAATGTTTTCGATTTGAATTGTCGAAGAATAATTGTTCTGCTAGGTCAAAGGATGGAAGAAATCGGTATAATAATGATAACAAATAATAATAAAATAAGTTAATTTGAATTCCGAACAACAAATACCCAACAAGTCTAAAATAAGACTTCATCATTCGACAATAACTATATTGAGTCACAAATCAAGACTTTATAAATGCCGTAACCGTTTAAAATTCAAATTTTTTATGAACAATCAGTATTATATTTTTTTAAATTAAATTTTGAGTTTTCCATAATTTTCCATAATGTATTTTAAATTAGTAAAATCTTCTATTAATTTGTGAAAGAAAATAATTATTATCAAAAATAGTCATTTTAATGATTTTAATAATTGAGATAAAACGGAAGTAATGTTCTTTGCTGAAATAATCAAATTATTATTAAAATAATGAAATATAATGAAAAAAAATCATTATATTATAATCAGGAATCATTAATCACAAAATAATAATTCAATATTAACTCATTATAAATATCATTAGAAATCAAAACACAAATTATGGAAAATATCATAAAATTAAATTTATTTTTTATAGAAAAGTTGATTATAATATTTTTTTTAAAAAGTTATCAAATTTTTAATTTCATTTTTCAAGTACTTATCTGTTTATTTTTAACTTCTCATTCAAATTGTGTAAGGATGTAGTGTGTTGAAATTGGAATAGTGATTCGCCCACCCATTTGGAAAATTGGTGTTTTATTGCATTTTTGATAAATCATCATTCGTACACAATTTACATTTTAAAATTAATGAAAATTTAATAATCTGATAAGGTTTAAATTTAAAAAGTAATATGTTCAGAAAAATTTTAAAGATATATAAGTTTTTTCAAAAGTTTTAATGAACTTATTTAACATATTAATCAAAGACTTATTAAATAATTAAGAGGTATTAAAGAGGTATTAAATAATTTTACAATTAATTTTAATAATTGTTTTAGAGTTAATCAAATATTTTTCAAATATATTAAAATATAAACTACGTAATATTTTGTAATATACAGGTTTTACCTCTCATTACACAAATGCATGTTCTGTGTCGCTGCAACATGAACATGTCGCTTATCACTGCACGCCACAATGCAGTAGTTGACCTTGTTATCGAAGCTATTGATTTCGAAATGCCCTACTACGAAATCAAGAATGATGAACAAAGCGACTTCTCAACTTCAACCAGAAGAATAGATATCCAAGCCAAAAACACAGAAGGAAGAACTCTATGGCTACTTGATATCAAAACTCCGTATGACGAGACTGAAAACCTCAAGTCCGCAAGAGAACTCAATGAAACCAAGTATGGGCCCCTGGAGAAAGAAACTAAAGCCAAATACCCAGGATGGAACATTAAACTCGGGATTATTGTCGTGGGATGTCTCGGATCCTGGCCAGAAAAGAACAACGAGGTACTAGAGGATTTGAAGTTATCCGAAACCCCAATCAATAGTCTCAGGAGAAGATGTGTAATTTCCAACATCAAACACTGCGCATCTACTTGGGCGAAGCATAACACTCTCTGCTACAATCCCTGTTCCAAGGATACGCCTACCAACTCAATCCTGGAGCGAATTCAATCACTGGACGTTTAAAAGACGCTGTAGTCTAAAACGGCCCTCTATATGTGGTCCTCTGTGACCCTAATTTTCTATTTGTTTAATGATAATAAAATTTTGTATAGAGGAAACGTTATATCGTAATAAAAAAACAAAAAATAAAGTTAAATAATTCATTTATAAACTGCATAAAATTTCAACATAAGATAAAAAAGTGCCAATACTTGATATAAAATTTTTATTATCAATAAGGGTTCCAAACATAGACATTTATGCAAAAATTTCATCACATTGCCACAATAACCATTGCAATTCACCTCACTTACTAGGCTTGTGGACATCCCATCTATTTCAATGGTATTGAGCCATAGGCTCTTTAGAGGGTCCACTCCGACTAAAAAGCACAAGCACCCCCCCCCCGATAGGCCTCCTACGACGTTGTCAGCTTTCAGCTTACGGCGTCTCTTCGTACCCTCAGTAAAAAACAACCAACCATGTTTGAATGTTCCATGATTTAGCATTCCTTTCGCCGTTACTGGGGACTTTGAACAGCCAGCGAAAGGACAGTTGAAATTTCCTTTTTCAGATAGATCTGTTAAACGGAAATTTAACACTTCTATGGAGATCGTTTCCGATAGATTCGTTAAAACATTCGAATCGACAGTCCGTACCTGAATACAGCTTGTAATTGTTGGATTGTCTTTCTTCTTCATGGTATCGCCGATCAATTTTACCCTACAAACGAATCACCATCACAACAGTCACTTGCTTTTCTTTGTTGGATTTTTTCACCTGTTGGATATGATTGGAATGATTTACTTCTTCCGTGTGATCTGTCTTGATGTGTCTGGTCATCCACCCAATTGATGCATAGCTATCCTGACATGGATAAGGTTTCTGCTTGTCCGGCGCCGTTTCATGATCCATTTTAATATGTCTATTGAGCTCCTTCTGTTCTGCAAAGGCCTACTTGCAAAGCTCGTAGTGACATTGAACCATTTTCTTTCTCGGTTTGATTAGTTTTGGAAGATCTTCGGTCTTCCTCCCTACGATACTCCTGTTGCAGATTAAATGATCAAGCCTGTCTCGCATTCGGAGTTGAGCACCATCTGGTAAAAGACTGATAACAGAGTCAACAGAGGCGCTCTCTCAGAACAGCCATTCCGCATTGATCCGTAGGCATTCTTCGAGTTTCTGTTTGCTTGTTCCCGCGATCTTTCTATTTCATTTCATTGTGCTTTTCAGAATTTTTTGCACACATAGCTGACCTTTTTTTCTGTTGCTAAGGGGATGTGGAACAAAAGCCGTTTCTTGGCAACTATGTTCATTGGATTATCTAATCCGATACTGATCGAGACCATTTTGATATGATTTTTCATATCTACATTACGTGTGCACGCGTTATATAGGGCTTCAAGTTTTCTGAGGAGGCTCTCGTTTGTATGCCAGTTTTCCAAGCCATAGTAAACGAAAGGAATTATACAGCTTTCAATCAGTGCCTTTTTGCTTCTTAGGGTGAGCAGCTTTCTGGTGAGCATATTAATTTTGATTACCGGACCGAGTTCCCTTAGCCTGGTTCTCCCTTTCTTTATCCTTTCCTTGATGTAGTACTCACAAGTACCTTTTGTGTTAAAATGGAACCAAATAGTTGAATTCAGTTACCCATTCTATTTGTATGTCATTGACATTCGCGGCTGTATGTATCATTTGTCCATTCAAATTCACAATCTTAGTTTTTGAGACATTGATTGTCAGACCCATCTTAGTGAAAACATTATTTAAGTTATCAAGATTGATGACCAGATTGTTGTAGTTCAGGATCGATGAGACAGAGATCGTTAGCGTAAGCGAAAAATTGAGCTCAGTTGTCTCGCCATTGTATTGGAGTCGTGTTCCACCCTTTATACCATGGTCTGCTGCTATTTTGAGTGCCCTATCAAATATGATATCGAATAAGATAGGACACAAAACACACCCTTGCCGTACTCCTTTCTTCATCGTATACGTATTCTCACCAATAGAGCCTTCAAATTCAATGTGGAATAGTTTGATAAGTTCCAAAATCCTCCAATTGATTCCCAAATTTTCCAGTGCTGCCCATATAATTCTTCTGGGTGAATGCCTTTTCCATGTCTATGAAAATGACGAATATGTTATTATCACAATATGGTGCCGATTCATGCAATTTTCTGAGTATTCCTATTGCATGACCGGTGCTTCTCCCTTGTTGGAAACCAAACTGCCATTCACTCAGACTATTTTCAAGTATGGGAAGGATAAAGTTTGCAATGAGTCTGGCTAGTATATATTACTATTCAAAAATTGCTCTTCAATATTAGGACGAGATTCTGCAACTAGTTATTTCTACTTTGCAAACATATTCAAGAACGGAAAGTATGGTGGAAGAAAGACAGGCTTGTTTGATGAATTATTAAGAATTTATTTGATAATATCATGCTTACGGAAAGATGCGTTATCCATTACTATTACGGTTTTGTGCGCTAAATTTCTTCAAATAACTGCTTAATAAATATGCCAAAACATTTGTTTTCAAAGGACTTAACTTGAACTAAATATTTTAAAATACCATCCTTATTCATGGCACAACAGACTGAAATATTCTTAGATCTCATAACTGGCACAATATAACTAGTAGTTGTTCCTTTCAATGAGCGCCCAATCTTATTCCTCATTATCACATTAAAACCCACTTCGTCAATGAATATTATTACGAAATGAATTTTCCTCAATTACGAAATGAGAGGTAAAACCCTGTAATTGTATTTAAAAATATTTTTACATAGTGAATTTAATAGGTAATTGAAAAAAAATATTTTTAAGTTAAAACGCTAAATTGATTAATTATAAAATTGAATTAATAATAAATGTTATTGAGACCGGAGGAAATTCGTTTGAATACTCATTATTAAAAATCCAGTAATAACACTAATTAGAATTTTTAAAATCACCAACACAATTACTAAGCAAACTTTTATTAATATCAAATTTAGAGTCATCACAACTCTCGAAAGGTCATTCCCAATTTTTCATCCTTCTATTAGGGTTATGCATAAGTTCTTGACGCTGACATAAATGGCGCTTAAAATTATATTTATATTAAAATACCGTTTATTATAATTGATTATATTTAAAATTGATTATATTTTAATTGATTCGTCTAAAATGACTGAAGATAAAAATCACATCAGACATTGCTTATTATTCATGTTTGATTTAGGTAAATCCCCTGCCGAGTTAAAACAAAGAATTGACTAAGCTTATGGTGAAGGAACTATCGGTGCATCAACGTGCCGCGAATGGTTCATAAAGTTCAGAAATGGTGAGAAAGATATCCAGGAAAAAGCAAGAAGTGGTCGCCCAAAGGAAAACACCGATGAAGACCTGCAGATACTTCTTAACGAAGATTCCACCCAATCGACCACAATTCTTGCCAAGAAGCTTGGATGCAGTCAATCAACAGTGGTAAGAAGATTGAAAGCTATGGGAAAGATCCAGAAGGTTGGAAAATGGGTCTCACATCAATTATCCGAGCGCAACACAAACCAGCGCTTAACAACATGCATATCGCTACTTGCGCGCCACAAAAAGAAATCATTCCTATGGAAAATCGTGACCGGAGATGAGAAGTGTATTTACTTCGACTATCCAGAGCACATGGTTAGATACAGGTCAGACAACAACATCAACACCGAAACGCAATATTCATGGATATAAAGTCCTTTTATGCATTTGGTGAGATTGTTTGGGACCACTCTATTATGAACTATTGAAACCTGGTCAAACAGTCACTGCACAATAATATAGTGATCAACTATTGCGCTGAGTACAAGAAATCGAGGCAAAAAAACCATTAACCTGCCAGGGTAGTAAGCAGATCATATTGCTCCACGCTAATGCAAGACCTCATGTTGCTTCAGCAACAAAAGAAGCAATATTGCAGTTGGGCTGGCAAGTTCTCCCTCACGCAGCATACTCACCAGACCTTGCACCATCGGATTACTACCTTTTCCGATTATTACAACATACCCTGGCTTGCAGACACTTTAAAAATAGTGATGAGGTCAGAAATTGCATAGACGAGATCTTCGATTCCAAGGATAAAGGGTTTTATACTAGGGGTATTTGCCAGAAAAATGACAAAATGTAATAGATTCAAAGGGGGATTATTTCGATAATTAAATCTTAATCATTATATTGTAACTCGTCTATGAATATCTAATAAAAACGTCTAGAACTTATGCATAACCCTAATAATTAGTGTTATTTTTGAATTTTTTATTATTACATTTGAACAAATTTCCTTCTTGTTGAACTTTCCTAGTTGAACCTTCTTTTTTTCTAAATTAAATATGTAATGACTGAAAAAAAGATTAAAATAATATAACAAAATCATAAGTTTGAAAATTTCAACCTTAATGAAATATATAAACAAAAGATTTTAAAATATGAAATCATTTTCATGAAAGTCACATCATCTTACACAAAAGTACCTATAGGTAATAGCAACTTATAAAACATATTATTGAAACTATTTCACCCCTTAGACGACAGTTACTTTCAGTCTTAAAAAACAGTTTTAAAGGTTCCCGGAAGGTATTATATTTTGTTAACTGGTAGGTGATAGGTCTAGATGAACTTAATTTGGTACGATATAAATCAACAATTAACATCAGGGTGAGGAATTCTCCTGATGCGGTTAATATCAAAAATGATATTTTGGTATTAAAAGCATTTAGAAATAAAATAAAATTAATTATATTTTAATAAGATTTGTATAAAACCAACATCAGTCATCACCTATACACTGTATGGAAAAGTCACAATTCCAATTTCAGACTACTCCAATAAACATACCTCATCCATACACAATTTAAAATATTACACACGAAGAATGTTGACAAAATAATGTAATAATATTTATATTTTAATCGGGTTAAAATTCATAGATTTTCAATGTTTTAGAATAAAATATTTTTTTATAGTTTAAAAGTAAATACTATTTAGAAGAAATCGAATTAAATATTATTTTTAAGTTTGAGTTTGTAAAAAATTAATCAGAATTCAAAAATTTAACTAAATATCGGTAAATTGATTATTTAACGGAAGTTAAAAATTTGTTTGAATTTGTTTTTAACAAAAACATTTAATTGTGCAACTCATGACTGATAATATTGACATAAATAACAATAATAGCGATTTTTTATGGAAATGAGTGAATTTCCAAATTTTTCCTCATTTAGGAATTATTTTCTTTCAATTATAAAAACAAAAGAATGTACTTTTCATCGAATTTCAATTGAAAATGTTTCTCAATTTTAATTAATGTATTTTTGTAATAATATTTATAATATTTCCAATTATAATAAACTTCTTCTTCGGGTATATTTATTATGTTTCATTTATTATTTTTTATTTATTTCTCTACAAGAATAGACCGGGAGAAGTATATAAAATGCTCTGTTTGGCCAGACCCTCCAAAAACAGCGTTTTTCGCACCTTTTTCAAAGTTATAAAAAAAAAATATTTTTTTTTATCAATTTTGACTCGGATCGGCCCGACCCTCGAAAAACGCTGTTTTTCGCACCTTTTTGAGAATTATTAATAAATCAAATATTTTATCGATAAAACGTATATAATATTCAAAAATCGAAAAAAATCGCGATAAAACACTATTAAAAATTAAAAAGTCATATTATTTATATCAAAAATGAGAACTCGAAGAAAAAAAAGTGGATACCAAAAAGCCATACCGTAGTATGGCTTAGTTTATCATATAGAAATTAAAATTAAAATTATCATATAGAAACTAAAATTATTATATAGAAACTAAAATTATTATATAGAAATTAAAAAATAAAAATTATAAGTTATAAGTATCAAATAAATGTTTAGGATTATATCCATGTGGAAAAGAATTTATTGAGTTTTTATAATAACGTCTTTTATTGTCATAAGCAGAAGTTCCTTTTTTATTTGTATGTATAATATTTATTTCATGGTTTACTGATTTTATGCTATAATTTTTTATATTAATATTTTCATTATTAAATAAAACATTTAATCTATTTTGAAAATTTATCTCATCTTTTTTTACCCCTTTATTCTTATTCTTATCAATTATTTTATTTTGATTTTCGATTATTCTATATGAATAATCTTTCGATTTAATGGCTAATAAATATTGAATAAATTGTCCTCTTTCTAATTCGTCTTTAAATTTTCCTAAATCAGTAGGGTGAACATAATCTTTTAATTTGTTATTAATATTTTCCAAGTTATCATATATTTGCACAAATAATGAATCAGTGTCACTATAATGCATTTCAATGTTTCCACTTTCAAAATCCCATATCCGATGAAGAGTATTATATGCAAAATCATACATAATTAGTTTAGAAATTTCTAAAACACAAAACCCTATATAATTGAATTTATTGAAATAGATTTTTGATTTTTGCATTTCAAGAGCGCAGAGATTTCTCGAGAAAGGGTGAATGGATTTGAATTCCGGTTTTCCAACTAATTTTTTAAAATATTTCCCATTGTTAACTATTTTTATGTTACAGTGATTTCTAACATTCTCTAAAGTTTTACCGTAAAAGGCATTATTCAATAACTTAAAGAAGAAATCACCAAATGAATCTTTTTTCTGTTTAGCTTCTTTTCGTTTTTCAATGCTAAATTCAATATAAGGTTTCAACCATGGGGATTTTTCATATTTTAATTTTCTATGAATTTTTTTTATAATCATTCCTTGACTTAGATAGAAATCCAAAGTCCTTCCTTCAACAATATAGTTTTCTTTATCTAGAAAATTCAATGTTAATTTTTCAGTATTTGTTGAATATTTTTGCGGGAAAACCATTTTTTCATAATTACTCATTCTTTCTATTGGGATTTTCGGAATAATTCTTTCAGGGCAAAAAGGATAATAGAAAGATTTTTTCTTTATGGAATTTGGATATTCTAAATCAACTTCATAAACATAACCATAATTACTGTTCTCTTTTGATTTTTTATATATTTTTCTTTTACACCATCTCATTTCACCAGTTGGTAAAAAATATGTCATTGCTGCCGCATATAATGAATTTGCATCTAAATAGAATATATAACTTTCTCGAAAAAATTTTTTAAAATCAAAATTCTTTTTATTTTTTATCATTTTAAATTCTTCAATAATTAAATTTTTTATCATTTTAAATTCTTCAATAATTAAATTATATTCCCAATTATCTGTTTTATATATTTCAAAATCAAAATTTTCTTTATCATCACTTAATAAATAATCATTATAAAACTTTTTTAAAAAATCAATTGAACTGGAAACATACTCTTTAAAATTNTTATCAACTTGTGGATTATTAGCTTTTGCAAATCTATTTCCTAATACCCCTGAAAATCCTCCTCTTGTTCCTTCCTCAAAAAATAATAACATATCATATGTATCTTCTTTAAAATATTTTAATTTTATACCAGTAAATTTCATACCGAACATCCATGTTAAACCAGGAGTTGAAAATCCGTAACATGGATCTATTTGAAAATAATTCATACACATTTTACGAAAATTTTCAAAGAAGTCTGCCAATAACATCACATCTGTTTTCATATATTGCATCATATAATCTTGTAAATTTTTACATTTCAAATCCTTCCAATTCTCTTTTGCTATTTTGTATTCCGCTTCGGAAATATTTTTCTGTGTTAATATATCAAAGAATTCACAATGAGGAGGTAATCTTTTTTCTTCTAATTTCTTTTTAATATCTTGGTAGTTATTTCCAGTTAAATAACTATAAGGAAATATTCCTTTTTTAGGAGCATAAATATGTTTTGATGGATCTAGTTCATGGGGATTTGATAAAAATAATAAATTATTTTTAGATAAAATTTTACATTCTTCTTTTTTTAATTTGCTTGTACAATTTTGTAGTGAGGATCCATCGCCAAATTTCCTTGCGTCTAAAAATCTTATACATCCAATTTGAAAACTTATATAATCTTCACTTGTTTTTGGTAAAACACTTGTTTCAATATTCATTTCATTACATTTAATAAACAAATCTTTAAAGAATAAATGTGTATCATATTTCGCTCCATTGAAAAAAAATAGTGGTATAAAATTAATTTGTTTCGCATTCAGATTACAAATATTATGTGAAGCTCCTCTATATTCTCCTGTTAAGTGATTATGATCTCTAACTTTATATTCTTCAAATTTTTCTCCGCAATAATGACAAACTTCCGCATCTTGAAAATCTTCTTCCTGTTCTGGAGACATTACCAAAGGAATGTTTCTCTCTGCAAATATCTTTGTATATTTTTCATTAATTTCCATTATATAATTAATATATTGTGTAATAACATCTTCTCCAATGAATTCTCGATAATAACTTTCTTCAATTTCGGGGATATCCGAATGAAAATATACTCCATTTGAAATTGCTTTCTGTCTAACATCATATTTTATTTTTTCAGTATCTTTAATCTCTGGAGGAGTAACCTCATTGAAATTGATAAAATCCGTTGTTGATGTCTCCATGAATTCATTCTTAAAATTTTCTAATCGATAATTTGCACATTCAAAATCACTATAGATCACAAATGGAACTCTATTCTTATATTCCCATTTTTCAAAATAATAATATTCTTTTTTCGGGAATACCGCTTTCGTTGGTTTATTTTCTAAACAATTTTCCACATGTTTTTTAAATCCTGATTTTGTTGTGAAAAAACATAAACAATTCATACACAATTCTTTTCTATGACCATTATTATCATTATTCAATAAAGTTGCTAAATCTTTACAATAAACTAAATGTGAAATTTTATTTTTTGTATATTGAATTATATTAAATCCTTTGGTATTTAAATGTGAAAGTAGAATACAATTTAATTCCCCTTTTTGATTACAATTGAAAACATTAACAAGATTATATTCATCAGTTTGTTGTTTATTGTATTGTTTAAAATCATCTAATGTTGCAGGAAATTTAATATCTTTAAATATTAAATCATAATATTCTTGATTTTCGTTGTATATATTCTTATAAATAGAAACTCTATATTTATNNNNTAAATTTCTAATTTCTTCCCATTTATGGTATTGAATGAAACACCAGAGAAAACATTTATTATCTTCATTTTGAATATTTATAATCTTATGACAATTTTCAATATTTTTTGGAAATTTAAAATAAACCCCCGAAATGGCATTTGTATACAGCTGTGGACAAAAGTCTGTTGACTCTCACATTTTAGCACAATATATTTGATAAATTTATGACATTTACAGCAGAATAGTTATAACATTTAAATAATGTAACGGGTGTA
>MQRK01248939.1:5392-31348 GCA_001938485.1 Girardia tigrina
AATGGTTGAAATGCTGGCAAAAATAAAAAATTGCCAAAAGTTCTTTCCTTGTTATGCAATAACCTTTTTCATGTGCTGACATTGAATGTGATCCATATGCTATTACTTGCTCTTTCTCCGAATCATTTATCTGTGACAGTACCGCCCCTATGCTATCAAAACTGGCATCTGTATCTAGAATAAATTGTTTTCCAAAATCTGGGAAGCTCAGTATTGGTGCTGTTATAAGTGCTTCCTTCATGTCCTTAAACGCTATTTCGCATGCATCCGTCCAGATTAACTTTTCTTTATTTAAACCACACATTCCTTCTAATACTTTGTCTTTCTTTGTATATCCTTTAATAAACCTTCTATAATAGTTGCAAATTCCTAAAAAACTTCTCAAATTCTTAATACATTTCGGCCTTTGGAAATTCTCTATCGCTGCAATCTTTTCTGGATCTGTCTGTATCCCTTGGTCATTTATTATGTGTCCTAAAAATTTTACTTCCGGTCGCAACATCTTACATTTGGCTGGTTTTATTCTTAGTCCTGTTTGTTGGATCCTCTCAAATACTTCGCTTATCACCTTGTAATGTTCTTCCTTTGTACTTGTCGCTATTAGTATGTCATCCAAATAAACTGATGCTCCTTTCTTTATTGGTTGTAACACCTTTGTCATTAGTTCTTGGAATGTTCCTGGGGCTGCGGCTATGCCAAAAGGCATCCGTTTAAAACAAAACTGTCCTGTCTTGGTGGAGAACGCCTTTTTTTTCTGTGATTCTTTATCCAAGTCTACTTGATAGTATGCATTTCCTAAGTCTATTGTACTAAAATATTTGGTACCGTGTAATCTATCCATCATTTCAGCTATATTCGGCATGGGAAAAGCTTGGTGCTTAGTGATTCGATTTAATTGTCTAAAATCCAGACACAATCTTATTTCGTCCTTGTCCTTTTTCCACACACATACTATTGGTGTGTTCCTTTCAGAATTACATGGTTTTATTATTCCGTTTTTCTCCACATTTTTTATAGCTTCTTCTATTTTGTCTTCGAGATGTACCGGCTGTCTTCTCGGTTTTATGTTTATGGGTCCCCCTGTTGTCTCTATTCGGTGTTGTAGCAAGTTTGAACGACCTATATCCCAATCGTTTGCCATAAATACTTCTCCGTATTCGTGAATTATTTTCTCTAGAGTTTTATCGTTCTTTGTATCTATCACTTTTAATGCCTCTTGAATGCGATTCTCGTTGGTGATTTCTTTTCCAAATTTAGCTTCGATTTCACATATGTTGGTTCTCTCTGTTTCCTGATAATTCCGCTCTTTCCGTTGTAATTTTATTCCGAACTCTTTCATAAATGGTATTCCTCCAATCATCTCTGGTCTCAATTTTTTCACTATTACAAATCTTATTTTTTCGGCTTTATTTACATTCTTTACTATCGTTTCTATTTCTCCTCTGACATTCATTTGTAGTCCATTTGCTGCGGTCAATCTTTGATACGTCTGTTCCATCCTTATGTTATTTAAGTTTTTTAATATTGCTTTCGTCATAACGTTCAACGCTGCACCTGTATTCAGTAAACATTCGATTTCTATGTTTTCTATTCTAACTTTTACACTCGGTCGACCCTGTAATTTATCGTATGTAATCGAAACATTTTCAAAATTATTAATTATTAGCAATTCTCTACCACCAAATGATTCTTTTTTTTCCTTTTCTTTTCCTTTCTTTTTTACATTCGTTCCGTCTATGCCCTGTTTCTTTGCAGTTCCAGCATGATATATTGTTTTGCCCTGGATGTCGTCTCACAAAAGTGTCTCCTTTCTTCATTATGCCTCCTGTCGTTGGTCCTCTTTTTACCACGTCCTTGTATGACGCTCTCATCGCATGTACTGGCCTCTTCATTTCTCGGACTTTTCAATTTCTTCTTCCGACCAATTATGTTTTGCTAATTTTGCTGCAAGTTTCTTTGCTTTTGCAAAATATTCTTCCGCTGATTCATTCGTTCTTTCGAAATTTACAGCCTCCATCAGATCCTCCATCAGAGAGCTTTTCTTTTGAAAGGCTTCTCGTAACCGAGCTTCATATCCCTTTGTCTCGACCGATACATTCTCGTAGACAGGTACAAGTTTATGAGAAAGTAATCCAATTATCAGAATTTCTTGTATGCTTTCTGGTGTTTTAGCCACCTTAAAATATCATGAGCAGGCTGCTATAAATGTTTCAATATTGTCTTCTTTCCGGTATTTTTCCGGCAGAAGTCTCGCAATCAACTGATCCGAGTTGCTGGCTATGGTCGCCATATTAGGTTCGTGATTGAAATCAGAATTCATAATTTGCAAACTTTTATTTTTGATTTATTTAAAATATAAATATGATTTTTAAAAATATCGAAAATTTAAAAATATCAAAAATTTAAAGATTACCAAAAAGAACCCCGACAATATCTTTTAGTCTATTTCTAACTTATACAATCATTATTAAAATATTAATATTAAAAAACTTATCCGAAAAAGTATAGTAAAAAGGAAAGTTATATATTTAAGATTTAGTTAAGATGATAAAATTCGTTTTGCACATCGGTCAAAATTCTATAAATCTACGAAATATTTAGAATTAAAATTCATTTTGAACAAGTTTTTATAAGCTTAGTGAAAAAATATTCTTGTAAGACTCTTAGTATCAAAATATCAGAGAACTTTATTAAAATTTCTTAAAAAGAAGAGGAATTATTGATTTAGAGTGAATTTTAATATTTTAAAATATAAATATTTTTTATACAAAAACCTTGTTGAAAATATTTTTAATGATTCTCACACAAATAAAAAAATTTTTACTCAGGGTAAGCTATAAAATATAAAAAAAAACAGGGTAAACTTGATTTTAGCTACCGGAAAAAATAAAGTTTTATTTGTTTAACTATTTAAAGGGGAATCCTAATAATTTGCTGTCAATTTAATGTAGTTTTGGAAAAGTTTTGCTTTGCTTGTTTTAAAAAATAAAGGCTAAAATTAAAATGTGAAATCATTATTGATTAGTTTTAACCTCAAATACTGAAAAAAACTTTTTACTATTTTGCTTTGTGAATAAAAAAATGTTTCAAAGCATTTAACGCTACTTGGCTTTCTGAATGCTCTGTAACAATAGCATGTTTCTGGTTTTATCGCTTAATCTGGAAAAGAAAACTACGAAGACAAATACGCTCAGAGCGTCCCTTAGCATTTGAAGACGAAAACATTTCTTATTTTTTGGATAAAAATCCATAATAATACGTAAATTAATTGTAAAAGTAATAAAATAGGATGAATCAACTTAGGAAAAAATGTATTGTTTACTTTTCCGAGCAGCCAGTGCAAATTAAATTAAAACAATGTTACCTGTGAAAAAAAGGGGTGATATATAACAATTAAATAAGATTATAGCACTGCGTAGGGTAGCCCCACTAACAATGTTAGGAAGAATATAAGTATTATAAATTATTATTGTCAAATTATTTTTTAAAATTATCATTCAAATCTTTATTAATTTACTTAAAATTAATTAAAAATGGTTCCAATTATTTCGTAATTAATTCTCGCATGTTTTGTGTTTTGTTTTAATCAGAATAATTTTTTGGTAAAAAGTTTGAATTTGTATTATTAATTCAATTTAGATATTGGCTAACATGGCGACCACGTTCAGTTATTGGAAGAATCTGGTTCCCGAAAATTACACCGGAGAAAATAACTTAGAAGAAATTTCGAAGAATGCAGAAGATTTTTCGAAGTAGCCGACACCTACCCAAATCTAAAAGAAATTATGGTTAAGACATTTCTTTCCAGATATTTAATTCCAGTCTATGAACAAGTTGACCCCAATATCGTGGAGTTTGATGAAAGACTCAGAAGAGCATTTTCCAAATCTTCATCGTTAATACAGGATTTTATGAATTTATATTCATATGAAAAAGGATCGGATGGAGCAAATTTGTACTTCGATAAAATCGGAAAATTGGTTAAAAAATTAATGTCACATAAATGGGATGAAAAAGAATTAATGGCGTATTTTTTGGTACATTGTACCAAGAATAGCACTATCAAAATGGAATTACGTTTACGAGACGCCAATGACATGGAGCAGATCAAAGAAGTTATTCGGAAGATTGACAGTATTGAATGAGAGGAAGAATCGATTCAAATATCAGCAGTCAATCCAAAAAAAACATTTGCCAAAATAGTACCACAGAGCCAACAATTTTCAAATTCAAGGTTTGTAAAACCACATATGGAAAGAACAAAATGTAATCATTCAAACAATACACATTCGAGAAACCCAGTTCTGTATTGGAGCTGTCAGAAAGAGGGGCACGTTAGCAGAAATTGTCCCAACAAGCAAATCAAATGCCATTCATGTTAAGAACATGGACATATCCGAAGAATGTCCAAATATAAAGTGTAGTCATTGTAAAAAAATATGGTCATTTTAGTTTTCAGTGCTGGTAGAAACGACAAGGAGATTATCAAAAACAAAGAAATTATTATGGAATGAATGGCAAAAGAACGAGACAAAACATTGCGGCTTTAGACGACAATTGTGAAGAGATCGAGGACTTTGATGGGGAACGGCAGGAAGGAGATCAGATCCCAAACGATCAGGCTCCGTCAAGGCGAGAAGTGATAGGAGCCATTTGTTAACATGTAAGAAATTTTAGGAACTATTTATTTGTAATTTAAAGTATTGTAATTATGTAAATAGTAATTTTTATTTGATAATTGTAATAATAATATTTTTTTGAATGATAATTATAATAACGATATTGATATTAATAACTATTTTACAAGTAGTGATGAACTAAATATAATAAACAGGAAGTCTGTAAATATTGTATCTGTATCAAAGAATAGGGATAAAAGCATAATATTTAATTTTAAATTAGATAATATGAACCCAATAGAAAATAATCGTAATACTGACCGATTATGTAACAGATAAAATTAAAAAAGTGTCAACTGCATTGTGTAATAATAGCGAAGACAATATTTTAAAATCTAAATTATGTAATATGAAAATAAAATATGATAAAATTGATGGAAGACCCCAGATGATAATTAAATGTAAAGATATATATTTTTCTTGTTTACTAGATTCAGGTGCCCGTATAAATGTTATGAGTAAGGATGTAGTTAATAAGTTAAGAATAATTCCAAATAAAAGCAACAAAGATAATATTATTTGCGCTAATAGAAGTGCATTAAACATACTAGGAATTGTCGTTCTAAAAATTGAAATAGGTGAAATTTATAGGTTGATTAAATTTTATATTGCTGAAGAAGTATCGTTTTCCATTATATGTGGTATGGAATTTTTAAATACCTTCAATATTCACTTAAAAATAAGAAAAGAAATATTTAATGAAAGGAAAAATAATTAGGATCAAAGTAACTGTAATAAGATGTGTAGTATTAGTGCTAAATTTGGATTACATGTACCAAATAGTATCAGATTAAAAAATATTGTGGAGATATTGAAAATAGGATTATACTCTCCTCTCTATAAAATATTAAAAAACCATGTTGATATATTTATGGCATATAAATGGTATGTGGGTTAACATGAAAACTTTTGAAAACCCACAAAACTTTTGAAACATACCATTGTTACAAAAAGGTGATCCCATTTTAATGAAGCCGAGAAGGCAACTAGCAAATTTAGAAAATAAAATTAAAGAATTGATAAAAAAATCTGGAAGACAACAACATAATAAAACGATGCAATTTATCCTTGAATATGGTTTGTGGTTTCACCTATGGTTTGTGTGTGAAAAAAGATTAACAGGAAATAAGACTTTGTTTGGATTTTAGGCAATTAAATAAAGTGACTGAAAGACAGGCTTATCCTATGTCTAACATTGAGAAAATGCTGGATTCGCTTAATGGAGCTTGTTTCTTTAGCACCATTAATTTAGGAAATGGGTATTACCAAGTGGAGTTAGACGAAGAATCAAAATTGAAAACGGCTTTTTCTACAAAGAGCGGTCAATTTTTTTAACCACATGTCATTTGGAATAACGGCAGCTCCCGCGACTTTTCAAAGACTGATAAACACGGTTTTGGGAGATATCTTATGGAAGGAAGCGTTAGTCTATTTAGATGATATTCTAGTATTTTCAAAGACCATGGACGAAAATTTTTTGAAACTAAATAAATTGTTAGATAAAATTAAATGTGTTGGTCTTAAGATCAATCCAGAAAAATGTCAATTGCTGAAAAGTAAAACGAAATTTTTAGGTCACATAATCGATAAACAGGGAGTTAGAACCGATCCAGATAAATTAGAATCCATCAAAACATTTGAGAGACCAAACTGTATAAAAAATTGAGAAGCTTTTTGGGTCTATGCAATTATTATAGAAAATTATAATTATAATATTGCAATTATTATAATTACTCAAATGCCATTTATTGCATCATTTATCCTACTTGTGTGTGAGCGTACCAACAAAGGAATTGTTAACAGTCAGTCTTGTCTTGGGTGCGTCTTATCTTCGCGTGTGTCTAATCCATAACAATTTTTACCAATTTACAGAAAATGCGCATCTTATATATAGGTGCGTCTTATATGCGCGAAAATACGGTAAATGAAAAATTTTAATTTTATTTTGGAAAACGTAATTATTAAGGGAAATATAATTTTATTTTTGTAAAAAAGGGGTAATTTAAAAATTGTCAAATTAAACGAAATTGCGATTTTAAATTCTATTTTAAAATATTATGTATTAAATCTATTATGAAAACGAAATGAAAAATGCTATTGCATAGAATTGGGAAATTTAATTGAGAAACAGATAAATTTAAATATACAATAAAATTGAAATTTAATAAAAGCCGCAACAAAATCTTTGTGACAAAATTTAATTCTCGTTATCATTTTTATTAAAAAAAAGTATAAAATTTTAATTCGTAAAAAAATATAATAACCATATTTATATTTATATCAATTCTTATTTATGGTCTGTGTAAAAAGAAAGTACAAAAGTTCCTATTTGTTTAAAATATTTGTTTAAAAAACTCAAATTGTGGTAGAAATAAAATTTTGTTAATGATAATGTCTTTTGATCAAGAACCCAATAGCAAATATCTTTTGTGACAAAAGTGCAGAATTCATAGATACTGCATGATTTGATGTGTTCTGGCCATATCTTGGAAGGGGGGCACTTTGAATTTGCCCAAATGCTAAAATGGTATAAAATCAGCATAATGTAAAAATCTGGATTATCATGCCTGATTTCTTTCATGATATGCTCGAAAAAACTTTCGTCATATGTTGAAGCAGCAGTCAAAAACTTGCCTATTATCAATTGATCTCTAAATTTACTTTTTAGATTCTTTAATATATGTCGTATACAGTTACATTTAACAGCTAATGGAACTATAATATTCTCTGCTGCAAGTAATCCGAGGTCTGTATCTGACATTATTATTGTTTTATCTTTATTAATGTTGAATGAGGATTCCAGGTTAGAAAGGAAAAACTTCCAACTTTCTGCATTTTCTGATTCCACAACTGCAAATACAAGTAGCACTAGCTGGTTTCTTCTATCCTGTGATACAGTTACCATCAGAGTACCCTTGTTGGGGCCTGAGAGAAAGGTTCTATCAACATTAATAATCAACATTTATTTTGCTAAAAATTCCTTAGTTGATTTCCAAATCATGTAGAATCTCTTAAAGCGCCTATTTGCAACTTCTGGATCACTTTGAATTGAATCTCAATCAAAACTAGATATCAAACAGTTTAAATAACTGTATGTCAATACCACCCTGTTTCCGATTTTAACAGTATTAATTGTCTAATATACAGTAATATAACTTATTCTTTCTCAATTTTTCTTCCTAATGTGCTCCATAAGATCACTTGACTTCGAAGTTGTCAGGTCAAGCCTATAAAGTTCTGATTTTATCAAACCATTTAGAGGCTTTCAATATGCAGCTCCTCTTTTGCATGAGTGAACCATATTAATTTTATAATGCATGCATTTATAATATTCTTTAAATGAGCATTTATATTAAATCTGCAATTTTCGTCACTACATCCAAGCTTAACACATTTTTTATTTCGCTGCAGCACTTTATAACCAATGTTCTCATGAGCAGCAAATGCTGAGAAGATATCCGTGAATTCCTGTATTGACGGGTACTGATTATTTTCTGGAAACTCGGATGCTAACTTCATAGCTTTACTGTTGGTCACGGTTAAAGTTGCTGGTTGCATATTAAAAGACTAAAATCATTATCATTTTATTAAATAAATGATTCATTATAAAAAAAACTCACCCGCATAGTTATAATCAAAAATTCTTTTTCTTAGTATAATAATATATTTAAACAAAATTATTTCTTATATCTATTTTTATATTTACGTCAGTAAAACTTCTATGTTTCATATTTAAGAAAAAAATTCTATGCTTTCTAATTCGCAAAAAAATTCTGTTTTTTATATTTAAGCAAAAAAAATTCTATTTTTTATAATGCCCCAAAAAAGAAACAAATAAATCGAGTTGTGTAGACGTACTAAAAATACAAATTAATACATTTTTATTATTATTTGTTTTCATATTATTATTATTAACGCTTTTATTATTAATATTTTAATTTTTTGTTGTGTAATTATTATATTACCAATTTTATTTTTTTTAAATGCATAAATTTATAATTTTTGATGATGATGTAAGATGATATATGATATTTAAAGACATTCCAAATTTGATCAATTCTATTTTAGTTCGCAAGACTAAAATATTAAATAATAAATATTAAAATTGATAAATATTTTTGAAAAATTCAATTTTTCTATATTAAAAGATTATTAAATTTAATAAAATTATTTTTTAGTTAAAACGTAGTATTTTTTTTATTTTTTTACAAGTTTTTTTCTATAAAAAATTAATGTGTCTGCAAAGACTACAAAGGTAAAATTCGATAGAAATCTTAGAAAAATAATGGATGAATGATTGACGTTATTAAAATTGTAAAAAAATTATATTTTTTGTCTCTAACTCTATTTTGTAAAAAGCGATCATTTAGAAAAATAAAATTAATTTCACCCAGTTATTATTTTTAATTAGCATTAAAAAATTTATTTTTGTTATTCTTGATAAAAAAAAATTTTGTTTTAACTTCTATAATAAAAAATAATTTATCAAAAAAAATGAAAGGGTTAAGAAAATTTTGTGGGATAATTTTCTTTAAAAATTCTTTTAAAAATACAAAGTCAAAAGATTCGTTCGATTATTGTTGCAGAATATTACAAATAAATAATAATTTTATAAAATTAAAAATTTATTCAAAATATTTGACTGTTAAATTACCTAAGTCATTTAAATTAAATTTTAACTCCTTTATAACTAAGTATTCTTAAAAAGAGTCCTTAATAATCAAGATAAAGTAAAATTAAATACTTTCATAATGGATTTTCATCTGAAGAAAATTATTCTTTTTATCTGATTCTAACGAAGATAAATCCCTTTTCTTCAGATTATACAACAGATTCAAATTATAATTTTAAAAGAAATAACAGTTTTATAATTCGATTTAAAGATTCAAAATTAGACAGTAAAGAGTTGTAATCAATCAAAACGATGTCACATAATATATTTCTTTGACAAGAAAAACGATTTTTGAGGATGTATCTTCCAGATGTTTTGTAAATCTATCGATTAAGTGTTTCTTATAAAATCAGTGCGGAGCTTCCAAAACCCTTTAGTATGTCACACCTTTTGACTTTGAAGATTTTGAGGAGATGAAGTTTTAGGATCTCAAGCTTTCTAAATCAAAATGAATCTTTTTTAAAGAAATTGTTTTTAATGAAATTTTAAAAGTTATTCTCGTAAGGGTTGCGAAAAGAATACTTTTTGAAAAGAACATAATTATGTCGAGAATATTTCTTTTCTTGTTTTATTGCATTAAATGTTTGTATATCAGTGTTTTTGTATATCCATTAGATCAAATTTCATTTAATTTCAGTTTTTTTAGAACCAAAAATTTTATAGAATTGTTTATGACAATATTATTTTTTATATTCAAACTGATTAGCTTTAATCTAAGTTTAAGTAATCGCAGACTAGCTAGTGCAGCATATTTGCGACACTCAGCCGCCGATGTCATCCGTCTTTGTCTCTGGGAACTATGAAAAAGATAAATTCTTGATTCCCCTTGTTCTCCAACTGTGACCCAACTCCCTGAGACAATCCCCTGATAACCGTTTGATGTCGATCCTTTGAGACAAGGAATTGTAAAATCTAGTCTTAGCATTTTTCTAAAATGCATAGTAGGTCAACAGCATCGATTGATATCGCTCGTGCCGGTATACTAGTTGTACAGGACGCAGCCGTTCTTGAACATCAGCGTAAACATATCACAATGTTTTCTTTAAAAACATTAAAATAATAAATTAAAGGACAATAAAGGACATATAAATAAAATATACAAAACTATTTTATCGAATATTGAGTTTTTTCCAACGATGCCGATTAATAATTCACAAATGTCCAAGATATGACTCAATCAAATTTTATACAATTTCCTTTCGTCATTTCATTTCATTTTAACATCCGTAACTTGCTTAATGTATTCCAAAGCGAGATAATCGATTTTTAGTAACTTCCAACCATATTTGATAAATGATTCTCTGAAATAAGTGATTTTAAAAATATAAAAATATAAATTGAGTTCTTGGTCAAGAATAGAATTCATTAAAACGGAAAACTTTATTTTTATAACAATCAACAATTATTCAAACAAATTTTGTTGAGGAACCTTTCTTTTGTTTTCTTTTAGACTAGATAAATTATACATAAAATACGGGATTATAAATACTGATAAATCATTTACTAAAAGTGTTATTTTTACAAATTGAATTTATTATTTTTTTTTAAATTACAATAATTTTACAGAATTACATTTCAATATTTTATAAAATTCAGTTTATAATAAATTTTAAAATCTACATAATTTAACCACAAATAATTGCTTTTCAAGGTTTAACTTTATATTATTTTACCAAAAATTTATTCACATTTTAAAAATTTAATCATTGTATTAAAAGTCTTTAGGTTCAGAATTTAAATATCTATTTAATTCTTATTATTTATTTAAAGTTATTTTAACAAACTTAAAAAAAATCTATTTTTATGTTTATCTAAAATTATTTAAACTTTACTTATTTCATTCCATTGTAAAAACATATTTTAACTAAATCAACAAAGATTTAAATTACTTTAAAATTATTTTAACGTTTCATTTTATTTGTAAAACTTATTATAAAATTTTTATACATTATGTTTAAATATTTTACCGTTTAAAATTTTAAAATTTCTAAAAATTTATGAGTTTTCCAAAAACTCCTCACATAAAAATTGCCATAAATTCTGATCAAAGTGCATGATTGAACACGGAATTCATATCATACTCCTTATTATGATCAAATATGATGATCAACTCCAAATCAATACCAGCGGCCCAGTTGCCATAATAGCCCGACCTACACTACCTTACCCAGGAATTAGAATCAAACAGAAAAACAATTAAATGACATTCAAAATCATAAAACATAAAAATCATTGTACATCTTAGTACTCTTTATTTTGGACCGGTGGGAGTGAAATTAGTGACTTTCCAAAAAACATATCCATACTTGCTTGCTTAACGAATAATCAAGATTTCATTTTAGAGTTACTCAAATATCATTGTTTGAAGAACTGTTTGATTTGAATTGTATCATCGAATAAAAGTTGATTGCAAATTAGAAATGCAAATTAGAATACCAAACAAAAATAATATTATATACTTAAATATGATTTTTTTTATTTAATTAATTTTTCTGAAACGATCGAGTAACTATATATACGGTAGAAACTTGCTTATCAACCGACAACGTTACTGATACGGGACTATTTTTAACAGTTTTACCCATAATTTTTAAGTTAAAGCTTATTATTGCTATCTAGCGGATGAACATACACCTTGCGTGAATTAGTTCTTCAAAACTTGAACTGCTTTATCTTTTGGTTTATAGAGAGGTCAAAGGTAACTGCTTAGCAATTTATCAACATGTCAAAAGAGGTCTTTTAATGAGTTAATAAGTAATTAGTTAATATTATAATTATTCTTTAATCAGTCATAACTTTTATGCGAAATAATTTAAATTTTGAAGTCTTTTTCAAATAGAAGTGTCTGTTTACTTAGTAAAAATTCAAAAATATAAAATTGTCTTTCATCATGTGTATCTAGAAATTTTTATCAAAGAAAAGAAAATTAAAATGTCATCATTTTTCCTTCGCCTACATTCCAAATTGCTATTACATCTCAAGAGGAATATTAAAAATAAATTATATTTTATCTCTCAAAAAATGAATATGACAATTATACCCTAAGATAAACTTTTACAAAATAAATTGACATTTTGACTAAATATAATTATTTGATGGTTTTAAAAATATGATAATTAAATAAATAAAAATTTATACTTTTCAATAAAAATCTCATTTCATTATTAATTATTGTTTTTCTGTTTTTGGACAATTTACTAAGTAGAAACACAAGATAATAAAGAGACATAAAATAATGATTGTTCAAGTGGGAATGTATTTCATGGTTTATGAATTTAATCAAAATAAGAAAGCATTTAAAGGTACTCAACTGAATGAACATAATATCTATTCCTGTGAACATAAGAAAACTAATCGACATATATATATAATACATGGATATTAGGGTTATTATTCCGAAAGATCGGAACACTGTAGTGAAATTAAACAAAAATTTCAAATCATTTATCTGGCCTGATGTTTGAATATTTAATTTTGTTCTGTTATCAAACTGTCTTTTCATTTGTTCGTACTCTTTCAACAGTTTAGATACAAATATATATTCGATGTTTGGCGATTGTGCTTTACGTCCAAGGTCTTGATTTATCACCAAACGGAGGATTTTATCTAATACATGGTGTTGACAACTGATAAACTGAGGTTTGTTGATGCGCTTCTCTGCAATCCTACAACAAAATCATTCTTTTTTCCAGTGTTAACGCTAATGATATCTGTAACAATTATCTGTATTGAATTCCATTAGTGAAATTCATCGGAGACTTTAGAAATTCCTTGAGCAATAGTTTTTACCCTTCTGTCTACCAAGCATAGAACATCCAATTTGATTTCTTTTTTTTTATTTTAAAGGTCGACCACTTGATAATCAATTCCGTCGATGTGCTTACCATCAAAGTATAAGAAACAAGTTTTCATATGTAACTTTTCAATCATTTCTTACTTTAGCTTGATTGTCTCTTTGATTGTTGACTTGTAAAACGCTGATTGACACTGAGTTAGAATGGCAATGCCTTCATGAGCCAATTGCTTGCATATGTGAGCAGCTTTGCTAGTTGATACTCTTGTGAGGTCACCAAGTTGATTGCAATTTGCTTTTATGGTGTTGTACTGCTTAATGTAGGAGAAGTCTCATCTTTTTCTTCTTTATCCCTTTCATATTCGCTATCGTCAGCCTCAGTCAGAGGCATTAAAACAAGGATAGTAAGATGATGAGTTGGATGACCCATTAGAAAGTTTTTTTCTTTTAGAGGGATGGATGATTTTTTTACTGGCCGGTTGGCCTGTACATTATCTAACTATTCCTTTACTTTCCACTGATAGATTGTACAATCACTTATCATCAGAAGGTAACCCTGTTCCATTCACTTTAGTTACATCAAAAATTTCATTAATGGTATGAGGAGGTAATTAATTTTTGGTTAGCTGATCAAAATTTAAATAGTTTCAAAAAAGATTATTTTTAATTAAAATCAAATTGAAAATTTTAAAAATTAATTTGAATTTAAAAAAACATTCTTTATTAAAAAATTTTATTAATATTTGTAAAAATATATTTTCTAATTTTGAATTAATTTAATGATATGATTAAGAGATTAAATATTTTAAAAATACAAGATTGAATATTAAATACAAAGTATTTTCAAAATTTCTAAAATAATAAAATATTAAAAATGGTTTTTTTAAAAAAAACAACGCAAAATTAAAAAAAACAGCATATAAGATTTCAGTTGAAAAACAAAATTATAAAAACAGGATAAAAATGTTAAAATAGAAAAAACATATTTAAACATTAAATATTTTTTTAAAAAATTTTAATATATGTAAAATCATTTTGATAAATATTTTTGTTCAAAAATTTTAAAAAGTTGAATGTTGTTTTGACTTACTTAAAATTATAAATGGATGAAAAATTATTTGAAAATCGAGATCAGCGAATTAATTATTAATTAGAAAAATAGTTGGAAAATTTTTATGAAAGTTGTTTTATAATAAAGATATAATTTGAGTAAAATGAATTCTGATGTTCACGTCACAAATACTTCTCACAAAGGGATTCGTAGCTTCCCCGCTTCACAGATTTATCATAAAATTTTGCATTTTATCAAGCTTTTCTCGTATAACTTCATCAGATACATTAAGAAAATTCAGTTTATTCTTTCACAATTTAGGGACTTCTTTGGAAATTTCCACTTCTCTCTCCATTCTTTCTTTGATTTTTGGTCCAAGAAGATTATGGCGTCCGATAATTTATCTTTGGAGAGGCATTCTCTACCTTTTAAATGTTCTAAATTGTTCCAAAAAGTTCTAAACTCTTCTAAAATACTCTGCATTTTTTCAAAATGTTATACATTTCTAAACATTTCTAATCTATACAAATTTTAAATGATTTGCAGCAAAGCCACATGAATTAGTGGTAGCAGTAACAAGATTAAATAAATGACGAATCGTAATTTTAATTACGAAATGACTTTTTTTAAAACCGAGAGGAATTGAACCTATTTTCATTGTTTTGTAACAAATGTTCATCGATTTATGACACAGGAATTTTTTTAAAAGTCAAAAAGTAATAACCCTAATGTATGTATGTTTAAAACGAATGTGAACAAACGTTATTTTAATATAACACAATTAAGTAGAACGAAAATATTGTTTCGATCAAAATTAAAAAAAAGCTTGGTCCGTGAAAATGTTTCAAGAATATCAGATTCACTATTTACTAGAAAATACTTGTGAAAGGTCACTCTGTTTATTTTCTCTTTTCTTTTTGATTCTTGGCAAATTGGATGGCTGACTCTGTTTATTTCCTTTTTCTTGAGTCTACTCGATTCTTGATCATTGATTATCAAAGTAAATTTTCTTTATTTTCTTTCCTCTTTAGGCAAACTTTACGATTCGTAGATATCGTTTATTAAATTACTAATTGTTAAATATTCAGCGTAGATCGAAAAACATCTTTAAGGTATAAAGTTAATAGAAATAACATCCTATTAAGATTTTATATGATAACGTACAATATGTTTATGTAAGGGTGGTCATACATTTTGACATTTATGGTCATTACTGCTAAAAGTTTATACACAATGAAAGTAAACAGAAAACAAAAAGGAAATTTAATTCATAAAGCATCTTAGATTGGAAACTTTTTTTTGAAATTTTTAGTGTAAAATGTTTTAATATACTAACTGCTTTGCATTCATTTCTTTGAATTTTTCAGAGGAGTTTATATAGTAACCCTGCAGTTCATTATATAGAATTAACATAACATCATAACATAACATAACATGATAAATCATTATTGCTAATTTAACAATTTAGAGTCAAAATTGGATTTAAAGACAAAAGTGTTACAAATCACTATGTATTTGCTTAATCGAGTGAATTTCCAGGAAATCAATTACTAACAAAAGCTGAGGTTTTTAAAAATTAACTTTGTGTGAGAAATACTAAAAGTTCCCAAGACGGTGTACAACAATCTGTCTGAGATGTCTGTAAGATTGTGACTAATTACTCAGAGCTTATTTAAGAGAAAGCAGGATTTCCAGCTATTGGATTCATTGGGATTCTTAAAAGCTTGGAAAAGTGACTTTGATGTGAAAAAGTTACGTATATATGTTTCGGTAAAGTGTCATTCATCCATACATTAGAATCAACTAAATACCTTTGAAGAAGTGTTTGATATTTGCACTTATGAATGTGTACACCATGGTATTAGAGATCGATCAAGATGCAGTTCTAATCGCTTATTTCGGTTGTATATGTCTACAGGAAACCCTAGTTTTACAACTCTAAAACTTGTTGACTACATTGTTAAAGTTGACGACTTTTACTGGTTTTTAATCATGGCAAACTGGAAATATGTTGATGGAGCACGAATTTTTTTCATGGTCATGAACTGCATACAAATCTTTAATTATCCTGAAACATTAACACTGTCGCAAAAAGTAGTACATAGAAACCGTTATATTGCTCCTCCTGAAAATATTTTGTTGGTAACAATTTCTGATGAAAATAATAAAAACAGGAATCAATGTAGCTAAAAAGATTATGGCATGCAGAAATGAAGAAGAGCATGGTGTTAGAGTTTTTGTCGCCAAAATATTTATCTCAATTTCCATGCAGCCTCTTATCTTGTAGTGATTGACTGGTCAAAGGTAAAAATCCCTCCTCCTTCACTTTTATCTCTTATGATTGGAGAAAAACTATTAATAAAAATTACAAACAAAGTGCTCGATGTTCTCAACATTCCTTGATATTTACCAAATGTGGAACGCCTGGTCAAAGAAGAATCACGAGCTACACAAATGGTTCTGACCAAAGAAAAACTTAAAGGAATCCTTGTTTTTTGAAATACAGACAAAAATTTCCTAAATTGGACAGCAAAAAAGACCTTCTGTGAATTTTTAATGCATTTTGATGTGTTTTAATAAAATTTGTAATGTTTAATTGGCTGTCTACCGATATGAAAGTAATGAAATATGGGATTCATGGATAAAGGTTAAATAAAGTTAAAAGGTAGGATGCTTTGCAAGTAGGTACACTATCATTAAAAGGCACGCTCTTGCTTAGTAATGATATTCGCTAAATTTCAGGAATTTAAATATAGTGAAAATTGCGTATAAATGAATGAGATAAGTAAGTCGAATTCCGATAGTGTATCAAATCCCGATAAACGTAGATGAAACAGATACTAAGAGAGTAAAACCTGAGAAAAACTGTTGTCGCTTATGCATATTGTGATGTTTATTTACAAAGAAGTCGATAAAGCTTAACCATTCTAGTTTATGTTTCGTTTTCAATTAATTGAATGTGATATACAGTCGGATGTCCATATAATTGCAGAACATCGTATTTTTAAGATTTACCAATGAAAGTTACTTCCTTAAATCGAATTCGTTTTAGATAAAATTTTCCACATAATGTTTTTATAAGGGGCATCAACTTCCATCACTAGTAACGAAGTGAATTTCGGCAGATATAAAATACAACCCACCCTGCAATGTGAGTGCAATAATATTATTTATAATAAGTGAGCTAATATAAGCATTGCGATAAAAACAATTATAAATTTTGACGCACAAAAATATATTGTATATCATAGTGATTTACTAAAATTATGGGGGGTTCATAAACAAAAAAACGGTAAAACTATATTAAATAAACACTTTTGTAATTTTGTTCTGAAAACAAAGTTTTGATACAGAAGCATATTGTTGATGAAAGAGTGTGATGTTGATGTGGAGAAACTTTGAGGAGAAAATTTGAAGAACTTTTTTTGTTCTTTCTTAAATTATGGGAAAAAAAGAGAAAAAGATCTGATTATAAAATTTTTCTCGATGAGAATATATGAGATTTGAATAAAGCGATTTATTTATTTGAGCAACTCAGTTTCATTAAAAACGATTCCAAAATGATAATTTAAGCTAATTCAATGTTTCAAATATTATTTTTATTAAATTTTCAATCTATTTAAAATTTTAATTTCATAGATAAATATTAATATTTAATATTTGTTGAACTAATAATAGTTTTATAAGAAAAGTCCTAATTTTATTTATTTATTTATTATTATTATTATAAGAGGTTCATTGAACATCCTCTGAATTATTATTAAGATTTACTTCAGACATCCAAACTTTATTATACAACACAAAAACTGTTTAAATCTAATATTTAAACAAAATTATTTTTTTTAGAAACAATTTGTTTTATAAATCTTAAACCGATATAAATAATAATACTTATAAATATTTATATTTGATTTTTTTTATATTAGTTTTATAAATCAATTTTAAATTACGATAACATTTTAAAATATTTAATCGTTTTGTTTAATTTTATTAATTTTTAAAAATCGTTACACATAAAAATTATACATTTTAATTTTTATATTATATTTAAAACTCTCAAAAATTTTTAATTATTAATAATTTAATTAGATCTTCTTAATTTTAGTAATTTATTTTTTCAAACATTACATATTTAATTATATAAAAATTTTAATTTTCAGATATTTAATTTAACCTTTTTTCAAAGAATTTCCTAAGATTTTTAATTCTTAACAATTTTTATTATTATTAATATATAAATAATTATTATTTAGCCACAAATGATGAAATTCAATTTATAAGCCAATTAACGGAAGGTGATAAAAATGTCATTCGAGCTATCAGGAAAATAAAATTTTTTGTTGCAAGAAAAAAGTTTCGTGAGGCACTTCGACCATATGACGTTAAAGATGTAATGGAACAATATTCTGCCGGTCATGTTGATATGCTTGCTCGAATCAAAAATTTACAATCAAGGTTACTTAAGAAATGATGATTATTATTATTATTATTATGTGATATTAACTGCAGAGTAACAAAAATTTTAACAAAAATTTTCTTCTAAATATGAATAATGTATTAATTTTGATTAACTATCTTGCCGTTTTACTTCTTCAAATTTTAACAAATTTAAAAATAAACTACCAATTTTGACTTTTATGGGAAAATTATGGAATTTTATAATTAACTAACTAAAAATAAAATGATGAAAAAATAAATGTATCAAAATATAAAACATTCTCTGTGTTTTATAATATATGTGATCAAAAATATAAATGTTGTCTTTAAATTAAGTCATAAATTTTTCCAGATAATCTGTATAATATTTATTAAACCATAAATATTATATTACCATAAACGATATAAAAGACATAAATTATAGAATAAATTTTCTAAGGCAAATTGCTAGAGCAATCACTGTTCACATAATATTTATGTTTAAATTCTTCCATGAGAATTCGTAAATATATTTTATTATTTATTTTTAGAAATATATTAAAAATTTTTTTAAATTTTTTCACACGTAATCATATACTGTCATAAATATACATATTCCGACTTATTAAAATAATGATATATGTACCATTTTTTTTAATTTTTGAATATGTCCATAAGAATTATAAGAAATATTTTGCTTTACTATAAATTTCTTCATAAAAAATGATTTTTTAATGATATATATAATCTACCTCGTTATTTAGAAAGACACATCCTTTTACGTTCTTTATATCTTAGTTAATTTCTTAATTGTATCAGATAAATATTTTATTCATATACCTCCAGATGGAAAAATACATTCTTTAGAATATTTAAATGTGATTGGAATAATCGCCTCGCATATTTAGGTATGATTTATGATGTTTTATTAATTGTACTTCGATCATAATTCTTTCATAATCGAATCCTTATTTTAGTATAGTACTAAGAATGTACCATTTATTTCAAAGGATGGCCCCCTTTATGGTTTCCATTTTATGCATAATTTCGAACAAAAGTTAAAGGCCTTTAATGTTGTATTACATTTATTCTATATAAGATATATCGATGACACTTTTCTTATAATTATTTTGTTTCGTTAAATATGCAAATATATACACTGGATGATACAAATGTCCCTTACATATGTTAAATACACAAAATTTTTATTATTCAAAATAAATATTAAATATTTTAACACAAGAACACTTATTATATAAAATTTATTTTTTCAACATAGGTACCATTATCAGCAATAAACTGCACTTCCTTATAAACCCAATGTAATGAGTTTCTTTAAAATTGTTAAATGGCTTCATTTAAATATCAAATTAACTTTTTAATATAAACAAACTGCCGTTTTTAGATGTTTTGGTCGAAAAATTTAACCTTAATCCAGATTCAAGTTTATCGAAACCAAAGTGATTCTAGTTTAAAAAATTATCAATAGGAGTATAATAAAAGTATGAGTAAAAGTTGAGTGCGTTGAGTTTGGGTATTAACGTCTTTTACCAACATCAGTATGATTTTTTAAACATTTATAAATAAATTTACATTTATCAAAATTGTTTCACTAATAAACATCTTTTTGAATCCAATTTGACAATATTTTTTTTATTTAATTTGCAAGCAATTAACTTAGTCTTAATTACAATGAATATTAGACATTTTAAAAATATTAATTCGATTTATTTATTTAAAAATTTTAAATTAAATTAATCAAATCATTTAAAATTATACAACGGTATTAAGTAAAAAGTAAATTCAAACATTATACTTAAATTTAAATTAAATAAGCATAAATTATAATCAGAAAATTTGGCCCCTGTTTGTGAAAACGTAAGAGGTGAATAACTGTGAGGCGAAATTCGGAATGTTGTGAGCTTGTTGATTGTATGCTGTTTAGATTGGTGACTCTCCTACTCAGATGGGATTGACATGATATTGAATTATTATTTAAATCAAATGAGATTAATGTTAAAAAAAACTAATTAATTAACAGTTTTATAATAATAAATTTGAATAATATTTTTGAGTAAACAATTTAACTTATTGAATTTATTATTATTAACAACATCAATATGAGTTTTACAACATTTATTAATATCACGAGCGCATTAACTATTTGACATTTTTCTTGATCAATATATTTCTGAGTTCATATTAATTATTTTCAATAAATGAAAATCTGTTAATAAAAATTATTAATTACAAAGGATCTAATTGGTATAAATTAAATCTAAACATTTTTTACAAAAAGAACATATTAAATTAATATATTAAAATTTTAAATTACATTAAAAAATAAATAATACATTCAAAAATTATTTTAAATCTTTTTACTTTAAAATTAAATTAAATTATTTTTAATTAGTAGGAATCAAAGAAAATACCAATCATCCATCTGTGCAGGAGAGGCACAATCCGAATCAACATACAACATGCACAATATCAACACAAAATTCAAAACATTCCACACAATTATAATTGAAGAACTACTGTTTATTTTAAAATTTACTTAATGCATTTTTATCCAATAAAATTTTGAGAAATGAAAAGTTATTATTATTTATATCTTATTCATTATTCAAGAGTTGAATAAAAGACACAGAAACATTAATTAAGACAATTCTTTCCACGGAGAGTGCTACTGATAATGAGGCTGTTTGTGTAGTTAATACATTTTTTCAATCAAATTGTGATGTTGCTAAAAATAAATAAAAATTCTTTTTCTATTTTTCCATTAAATCTAAAACTCTTATCACTTGAAATATCATAAGTCCGAAAATTAAACATTACTGAGAACAAACAGTCCTCTTCGTACTAGAATTACTGAACACACTCAGTCAAGTAAATATAGTTCAATTTTAACTCATCAGAAAATGCCAACGAAGACATAGTAATGGCTACGTATTTTAAATATTATCGACACAAATCATGAAAGGATTATTTTCGAAGCACTGTTAATAAAACATTGTAGCCCATGTTTAAATGCCCAAGACGATATAGTTTTATAACTCTAAAAAAACAAATAATGCCTTTATTTTATAACACTGAGGTTGCCGTAATAGCTAAACTGGTGCATTTTGTTAATAAATTTATTTTGTACTTTTATTACAGTTTTAATTATTTATTTATTATTTTTATGATTTAATTAATCAACTATTATTAATAAATATTTTTTTACCAAAATAAAATTAATAATTTTTAGGCTGGATTTAATTGTCGGTCAACATGGAAACAAAGATCAACAGATTTACGAAACGAAGATATCATTAACATCAAGAATAATAAAAGTTGAAAAACAAGTAAAATATTATTTTTTGATCAGGGAATTTTCATGTAAAGGTCTTAAATAAATTAAGGTAGACAGTATTGAAACAAAATTGGATTTTCTTATTGAAATGTATACAGAAGATCGGAAAAACAATAGAGATAGTTATTCTTTTAATAATAGTATTACCTGCTTAAGTGGAAATGCTGAATATCATGTTACATCACCGTGGATAACACTAGCAAATAATAATAATAATAATAATCATAATAATAATAATAATTCCAACAATAGTATTGGAGATGGTTTCGAATTTTTAGAACATGAAGGATTTACAAGACGTTCTTTAAGTTTGAAATGTAAAGCTGAATATATTAAAGATCAATGTAAAGCAGATGAAAACATCACATCATATTACACAAATGTTGTTCCATCAGATTCAATTTCCCAATCAAATTTTTTAGATGAATCAAAGGACAAAATAAAAAAGAGCAAAACTCAATTTTTTATAGGAACAAATATCGATGTTCTCCCTGATAGTGTTGATTCACTTAAGCAGAATTTTAATTTGAATGAAAATAATTTCAAAGTCAAAGAAAAGAAACAACCAAGCTTTGTGACGGAAACATTTGAAACTTCTCTTTCTACAGACGTTTGTGGTAAAACAAATAAATCATGTCCTAGCAGTGTTACACCTTCAAACGTTATTGTTCCTATCAACCACGAATCATACGATCACACAAAAAATGCAAAAAAATATACATCATTTATTGGACCTTTTTCAGATTGTGATGCTTGGTTATCAGAAATAGATGAATCTTCAGAATGTAAAGATTATAATGCTTCCTCTACCACATCTCGTCCACTAAACTTGGTTACTCAAAATCAAAAAAATCTAGTACCTCAAAAACCTAGTAACGATTTAAAAAATCTTAATATTGCTCCAGAAAAGTCTGTCAAACAGTCTCAGGAATTATCAGTTACATATAAAATGAAACCCGAAAGTCAACCATTGCTTATAGGATCCCATATAAAACAGATGAAAAAATCTTTCTGCTGACAAAACCTTCAAGAGATTATCATCCATATTTCTACAAACTTCCTTATGATTTTCCTTCTTTTATATTTTTATTGATTTTTTATAAAAAAAATATATTTATTTATTTAACGTTTGTCTAAATTATTTAAAATGATGATAATATTGTTTACTGTTTGAATTATCTCTAGACGAAAATTTCGTTACCAAACAAAAATCATTGATGAAATTTGATATAACTGTCAATAGAATTCAATGGTAAGAGAAAACTCATTTTAGAAAATTTTATTTATTTGGGAAATATAAAGTTTTCTTTTACAGTAACTTAATTACAATTATCAGTAGAAATATTGTGTTATTACTAGGTTTATATTTTTATTTAAATTGTATGTTTCTAAAATTTAAAATTTAGTTCATAGAAATGGTTTACATATGCTAATCAAGAAGTATCAGAAGGTTTATAATTTTAGCTCAAAAACGTTTTACTTGTCCTCATAACATTGATAGATATAATAAAATCTTTCTTATGGGCTCATAAGCTTTATTATACAAGGATGTCAACTAAGTTTTTTCCGAAAATAACAAAAACTATCAAATATAATATCCAATCATCATCATCATCAGCCAAGTGTTCAAAATAGCAGCCATTATTGTCAATGCAACGTTGCCAACGTCCTGGCAACTTATTGATACCATTCTCGAAGAAGGATCCGGCCTTGGAGTTCAACCACTCCTGAAGTTTCTCTTGAACCTCCTCAGAAGATGCACAGTTCTGACCTTTCAAAGCTCCTTTCATTGATGAAAATAGATAGAAGTCTGAAGGAGCCAGATCCGGGGAATAGGGGGATGTGGCAGGATGTTTAGATGCATTTCGGCAGTCTTGGCTTGGGTGAGATGTGCCGTATGTGAACATGCGTTGTCCTGAAAAAGGTACAGAAAACCATCTGTGTTTTTCCGTCGTCGTTTTACCAGGATAGCTGTCTTCAGTTTTTCCAGCAAACTGCAGTAGTATGTTGCCGTCATGGTTTTTCCATTTTCTAACACATCCATCAAGATCACATCTTTCGAATCCCAGAAGACGGTAGCCATATGCTTCATCGTAGTTAACCTCACTTTGGATTCTGTAGCAGGCTCATCGCCACTTCCACACCAAGATTTGTGAGTGTATGAGGATTTATTCTCCCACAATACCAAAATCTCATCCACAGTCACTATACGATGCAGAAAATTGTTGCTGCAGTATATAGCAAGCAGTTTTTCACACACAGACATTCTCTTTTTCTTAGCAGCTTCTGTTAAAACATGTGGAACCCACACGTTGGCGAGGTAACGTTTGTTCATTTTCATGAGATTCTGACGAACTGCTTCGTGGCTAATTCTAATTTCTTGGCCAATGAATCTCGTTGTGGCAAATTTGCTTTTCTCTAGAGTTCGTTCTATATCTGCAGCCACCTCATAAGAAGGTCGCCCACTACGAACTTTTTCATTTATCTCGAAGTTACCGTTCTCGAATTTCTTTACCCAGTTGAAACATGTACGTGACGTAGTTGTTCCTTCTCCCAGTGTGTTTTTTATCTCTTCTGAAATGTTTACAGCTGATAATTTATGCTTCCAACAATAAAAAATAAGCTTTCTCACGTCTTCTCTGTTGAAATTCATAGTTTACTTTGAAAGATGGCAAAAATATTGTAATATCCTATTACTCTAAATAAACAATTGTTAATTTAATGCATTTTTTATTATGTAAACTAAAATAAATATTAATAAACTCTTAATAGTTATAATGTGTATTAATCATAAAATATGCACACCAAATTTGGATTTCTTTGCAGTCATAGATCTCCAAATCTAACTACAAATGCATTGGAAAAAACTTAGTTGACAACCCTGTACATATTTATATTTAGTTAAACAACTAATCCTTCTCAAAAGCATACTTTTGATATACTAAATTTATACTTTGATTCTCTTACTTTTGATTTTTAAAATTATATATATATATATATATATATGGTTAGATGATAAAGGCAAACAATTATATTTGCATAAATAAGTTTCTTGTTCAGAGGTGTTCAAAGTGTCCTCCGTCATTTTTGCAAGACTTTTTAAGACGTGGAATTCTGGAAGCTGTAGCCTTTAGAATTACTGCCATGTCGATGTTCTGCCATGCGAGTAGTAAAGTACCTTTAAGTTCATCAACCGTGAAAATATCGCTGCGTACCGCAAGTAAATGTTGAAGAAGAATTTCCCAGATGCTATAGTCCATAACATTCAGGTCGGAACTTTTCGATGTCCACTCAGAAGACCTGATGAACTGAATGGTGTTTTTTCCTAATCAATTAACTGTAGCCGTAGTCGTAGCCCGTCTTGTTTCCAAATTCATTCTCCAACTCCCATTACAGTTTAGTTATTTAATTTAGTTGATGGTTTTCTTCTTTCTTTTTGAAGGATACCCGTTGTCGTTGACCTTCAGAAAAACTATCGAGGAAACGTTACTCAGTTTTCCCATGCCAAGATACACGGGCATAGGCTATTGTTTAGGGTTTTTGTTTATCAACTTCCACCACAAACACATGTTCAGGTATTTCAGTTTTCCATTCGAATACTTTATAGAGGCGTTCATTCTCTCAGAAGGTAGACTCATCTGAGAACGATACGGTTTTCCTCCTTTAATCAACTCCATATCAATTAATGAGTTCTGTTGATTTTGAAACCCTGTTTTGTTTATGATTGGCAGTCAGTTTTTGACTTTTGATTCCGCGATAACATTTCAAGTGACTTTGCTTTAAAATATTGAACACTGATCCCATTGAAATATACAATACAGATGCGATTTGTCTTTAACTGCTGTACCGACGGCGAGGACTGTTTTATTATTTGGTTTCATTTATGTAAATATAAATTCGTTTGCCTTTATCACTTGTATAATTAAATACATTTTGTTTTTATAAAATCCTTTCGTATTCTACTAAACGACATATATATATATATATATA